>NW_019168093.1:533561-596061 GCF_002303985.1 Durio zibethinus
AAATATTTAAAACTATATGAAATTATCTATTTTAAATCATTATGACCTTTTGTTTTGTCATAAAATAGGTTTTGTTGAATTCATACTAGCTTGTTTGGAATAAAATAAAATAAATTTATTAATATTTCAAAAATTAATAAGAGATTTAAAAAATAATTATGTTTACCTAACTAGTTCAAATAATTATGACTATTTGAACAATTATATATTTTAAATCATTATGACCTTTTGTTGTCATAAAATAAATGTTTTTGTTCATAAGTTTGCTTGAAATAAAGTAATACTAATCTATTAATATTTCAAAAATTAATAAGAGATTTAAAGAATAATTCTGTTTATCAAACTAGTTCAAATAGTTATGAATATGTAAGCAATTATTTATTTCAAATCATTATGACTTTTTGTTCAATTATAAAATAATAGTTTCTATTCATACAAGCTTATTTAGATTAAAATAATACTAATTTATTAATATTTCAACAACTAATAAGTAAACAATTTTTAAAATTAATATGTTTACCGAACTAGATCAAATAATCATGACTATTTGAATAATTATCTATTTCAAATTGTTATGACTTTTTATTTTGTCATAAAAGAATTGTTTCAATTCATATAAGCTTATTCTATTTTGTCATAAAAGAATTGTTTCTATTCATATAAGCTTATTCAAAATAAAATAATCTAATTTATTAATAATCCAAAAATTAATAATAAAGAGATTTAAAAAATGAATCTATTTATTGAACAAATTTAAATAACTATGACTGTTTGAACAATTATCTATTTGAAATGGATATGACCTTTTGTTTTGTTATAAAGGAATTTTTTTCTATTCATCCAAGCTTATTTCAAATAAAGTAATACAAATTTGTTAATATTAAGACAATTAATAAGTAAAAGATTTAAAAAATAAATCTATTCACCAAATAAGTTTAAATCGTATGTTTATTTGAGCAATTATTTATTTCAATTTGTTATGACTTTTTGTTTTGTCATAAAACAATTATTTCTATTCATTCAAGTTTATTTGAATTAAAATAATATTAATTTATAAATATTTTGACAATTAATAAGTAAAAGATTTAAAAAATAAAATATGTTTATTGAACAAGTTCAAATAGTCATAACTATTTGAATAATTATCTATTTCAAATCATTATGACCTTTTCTTTTTGTAATAAAACACTTGTTTCAATTCATATAAGCTTATTTGAAGTAAGATATTACTGATTTATTAATATTCCAAAAATTAATGAGTAAGAGAATTAAAAAGAATATGTTTTACCGAATAAGTTCAAATAGTTATGATTATCTAAATAATTATCTATTTCAAAACATTATGACCTTTGTTTTGTCATAAAACAATTGGTTCTATTGATGCAAGCTTATTTCGAATAAAATAATTTAAATTTATTAATATTCCAAAAATTAATAAGTAAAATTTAAAAAATAATTATATTTTTTGAACACGTTCAAATAGTTATGACTATTTGAAGAATTATCTATTTCAAATTATTATGACCATTTGTTTTATCATAAACCAGTTGTTTCTATTTGTAAAAGCTTTTTTGAAATAAAATAATACTAATTTATTAAAATTAAAAAATTAATAAGTAAAAAATTTAAAAAGTAAATTTGTTTATCGAGCAAGTTCAAATAGTTATGATTATTTGAATAATTACTTATTTTAAATTGTTATTATCTTTTGTTTTGTCATAAAACAATTGTATCTATTCATACAATTTTATTCAAAATAAAATAATACTAATTTATTAGTATTCTAAAAATTAATAAAGTTTGAGATTTAAAAAATAAATCTATTTATCAAACAAGTCGAAATAGTCATGTCCATTTGAACTATTTTCTATTTCAAATCATAATGACATTTTGTTTTGTTGTAAAACAATTGTTGCTATTCATGCAAAATTATTCAGAATAAAATAATACTGATCTATTATTATTTTGATAACTAATAAGAGATTTAAAAATGAAATCTATTTACCGAAATAGTTCAAATAATTATGACTATATGAACAATTTAAATCTCAAATCTTTATGATCTTTATTTCTCAAAAACCAATTTTTTTCTCACATAAGCTTATTCGGATTAAAATAATACAAATTTAATAATATTCCAAAAATTAGTAAGTAAGAGATTTAAAAAATAAATGTGTTTGACGAACTAATACAAATAGTTAACACTATTAAAACAATTATATATTTCGAATCATTTTTAACTTTTTGTTTAGTCATAAAACAATTATTTCAGTTCATACAACCTTATTTAGAATAAAATAATACTAATTTATTAACATTTGAAATATTAATGAGCAAGAGATTTAAAAAAATAAATTTATTTACCATACAAGTTGAAATAGATTTGATTATTTGAATAATTATTTGTTTAAAGTCATTATGACCTTTTGTTTTGTCATAAATCAATTGTTTCAGTTCATAAAAACTTATTTGAAATAAAATAATACTACTTTATTAAAATTTCAAAAATTAATAAGCAACAAATTTAAAAACTATAGTTGTTTTTTGAACCATTTCAAGTAGTTATGACTATTTGAACAAATGTCAATATCAAATTGTTATGATCTTTGTTTTCTCATGAAAAAATTATTTTTTGTCATACAAACTTATTCGAATAAAAATAATACTAATTTAATAATATTCTAAAAATTAATAAGAGATTTAAAAAATAAATGTGTTTGCCAAACCAGTTCAAATAGTTAAGACTATTAGAATAATTATCTATTTTAAATTGTTTTGACCTTTTGTTTAGTCATATAATAATTATTTCAATTCATACAAGCTTATTTGGAATAAAATAATACTAATTTATTGACATTGAAAAAATTAATAAGCATGAGATTTGAAAAAATAAATTTGTTTACCGAACAAGCTCAAATAGTTATAGTTATTTCAACAATTATCTATTTAAAACATTATGACCATTTATTTTGTCATAAAACAATTGTTTTGGTTTATAAAAGCTTATCCAAAATAAAATAATACTGCTTTATTAATATTTCAAAAATTAATAAGCAAGAGATTTAAAAAATAATTCAGTTTATAGAATTAGTTCAAATAATCATGGCCATTTAAACAACTATCTATTTTAAATCATTATTACCTTTTGTTTTGTCATAAAACAATTGTTTTTCAACATACAAGCTTTTTCAAAATAAAATAATGCTAATTTATTAATATTTCAAGAATTAATAAGAGATTTAAAAAAGAAATCTGTTTGTTAAACCAATTCAAATAGTTATGACTTTTGAACAATCATCTATCTCAAATTGTTATAACCTTTGTTCTATCATAAAACAATTGTTTCTATTTATACAAGCTTATTCAAAATAAAATAATAATAATTTAGTAATATTCTAAAAATTAATAATTATGAGATTTAAAAACTAAATCTATTTATTGAACTAGTTCAAATAGTTAAAACTATATGAATAATTATATATTTCAAATTATTATAACATTTTGTTTTGTCATAAAACAATTTTTTTGTTAATATAAGTTTGATCGAAATAAAATAATACTAATTTATTAATATGTAGAAAATTAATTAGTAAGAGATTTAAAAAGTAAATCTGCTTGCCAAGCCATTTCAAATCATTATAATCTTTTATTTTGTCATCAAACAATTGGTTCTATTTATAGTATTTTATTAGGAATAAAATAATGAAAATTTAATAATATTTTGAAACTTAATAACTAAGAAAATTAAAAAAAATCTAATTGCTGAACTAATTTAAATAGTTAAGACTATATGAATGGTTATCTATTTTAAATCATTACGACCTTTTCTTTTGTCACAAAACAATTGTTTTGTTTGTACAAGCCTATTTGGATTAAAATAATACTAATTTAATAATATTTCAAAAACTAATAAGCAAGAGATTTAAAAAATAAATTTGTTTATCAAATCATTTCAAATGGTTAAGACTATTAGAATAATTATATACTTCAAATCATTTTGATATTTTGTTTAATCATAAAACAATTGTGTCAATTCATACAAGCTTATTCATAATAAATTAATACTAATTTATTAACATTTACAAAATTAATAAGAAAGAGATTTAAAAAGAAATTGTTTACCGAACAAGTTCAAATAGTTATTATTATTTGAATAATTGTCTATTTAAAATCATTATAACCTTTTGATTTGTCATAAAATAATTATTTTAGTTAACAAAAGCTTAGATGAAATAAAATAATACTAATTTATTAATATTTTCTAAATTAATAAGTAAGAAATTTAAAAAATAAAACTATTTACCAAATCAGTTAAATTAATTATGGCCATTTGAATGATTATCTATTTCAAATCATTATGACCTTTTATTTTCTCATAAAACAATTTATTTTAATCATATAAGCTTATTCAAAATAAAATAATATTAATTGATTAATATTTCAAAAATTAATAAGTAACAGATTTAAACAATAAATATATTTACCGAACAAGTTCAAATAGTTATGACTATTTGAACAATTATCAATCTCAAATTGTTAAAATCTTTGTTTCATCATAAAATAATTATTTTTAATCATAGAAGCTTATTTGGTTAAAAATATTATTAATTTAATAATATTCTAAAAATTAATAAGTAAGAGATTTAAAAAATAAATGTGTTGGCTAAACCAATTCAAATAGTTAAAACTATTGAATAATTATCTATTTTAAATCGTTCAAACCTTTTATTTAGTCATAAAATATTTGTTTCATGTCTTACAAGCTTATTCAAAATTTTTGAACATTTGAAAAATTAATAAGAAAAAGATTTGAAAAAATAAATCTGTTTATTGAACAAGTTTAAATAGTTATGACTATTTCAACAATTATTTATGTAAAATCATTATAACCTTTTGTTTTGACATAAAACAATTGTTTCAATTCACAAATGCTTATCCAAAATAAAATAATACTAATTTCTTAATATTTCAAAAATTAATAAGCATGAGTTTAAAAAAATAAATTTGTTTATCGAAAAAATTAAAATAGTTATGACTACTTAAGCAATTGTTTATTTAAAATCATTATGACCTTTTGTTTTGTTACATTTGACTATTTGAATAATTATCTATTTAAAATCGCTATGACATTTTATTTTATCATAAAACAATTGTTTCAGTACATAAAAGCTTATTTGAAATAAAATAATATTACTTTATTAATATTATAAAAATTAATAAGTTAGAGATTTAAAACATAAATTAGTTTACCAAATCAGTTCAAATAGTTATAGCCATTTGAACAATTATCTATTTCAAATCGTTATTAATTTTATTTTGTCATAAAACAATTATTTGTCATCATACGAGCCTATTCAAAGTAAAATAATACTAATTTATTAATATTTCAAAAACTAATAAGTAGGAGATTTAAAAAATAAATCTATTATTGAACTAGTTCAAATAGTTATGAACTATTTGAACAATTATATATTTTAAATTATTATAACCTTTTGTTCTATCATAAAACAATTATTTTTGTTCATACAAGCTTTTCAGAATAAAATAATACTAATGTAATAATATTCTAAAAATTAATAACTAAGAAATTTAAAAATAAATTTATTTGCTGAACCATTTCAAATAGTTAAGACTATATGAACAATTCTTTATTCAAATTGTTATGACCTTTTGTTTTGTCGTAAAATAATTTTTTCAGTTCTTACTAACTTATTTGAAATAAAATAAAACAAATTTATTACTATTTCAAAAATTAATTAGTAAGAGATTTAAAAAATAATTATGTTTGTTGAACTAGTTTAAATAATTATGACTCTTTCAATAATTATCTTTTTCAAATCATTGTGACCTTTTGTTTTGTCATAAAACAAATGTTTTTGTTCATATAAATTTGTTCAAAATAAAATAATACAAGATATTAATATTTTGAAAATTAATAAGATATTTAAAAAATAAATCAGTTTATCAAACCAGTTTAAATAGTTATGATTATTTAAGCAATTATTTATTTTAAATTGTTATGACTTTTTGTTATGTTATAAAACAATAGTTTCTATTCATACAAGCTTATTCAGATTAAAATAATACTAATTTATTAATATTTTGACAATTAATAAGTTAAAATTTTAAAAATAAAATGTTTACCGAACTAGATCAAACAGTCATGGTTATTTGAATAATTATCTATTTCAAATCATTATGACCTATTGTTTTATCATAAAAAAATTATTTCAATTCATATAAGGTTATTTGAAATAAAATAATAGTATTTTATTAATATTCTGAAAATTAATAATTAAGACCTTTAAAAAATGAATCTATTTATCAAATAAGTTTAAATAATTATGACTATTTGAATAGTTATTAATTTGGAATCGCTATAACCTTTTGGTTTGTCATAAAATGATTATTTCTATTCATACAAGCTTATTTCAAATAAAATAATACAAATTTATGAATATTAAGACAATTAATAAGTAAAAGATTTAAAAAATAAATTTGTTTACTTAATAAGTTCAAATTGTTGTGACTATTTGAATAATTATTTATTTCAAATTCTTATGCTTTTTTGTTTTGTCATAAAACAATTATTTCTGTCCATACAAGCTTATTTAGATTAAAATAATATTAATCTATTAATATTTTAACAATTAATAAGTAAAAGATTTAAAAAATATATGTTTACAGAACAAGTTAACATAGTCATGACTATTTGAATAATTATCTACTTCAAACCATTGTGACATTTTGTTTTGTAATAAAACAATTGTTTCAATTCATGTAAGCTTATTTCAAATAAAATAATACTAATTTATTAATATTTTAAAAATTAAAGAGTAAGAGAATTAAAAAAAATAAATCTATTTACCGAACAAGTTCAAATAGTTATGACTATCTGAACAATTATCTATTTCAAAACATTATGACCTTCTGTTTTATCATAAAACAATTAGTTTTGTTCATGCAAGCTTATTTCAAATAAAATAATATAAATTTATTAATGTTCCAAAAATTAATAAGTAAAAATTAAAAAAATAAATATATTTTTTTAACACGTTTAAATAGTTATGACTATTTGAAGACTATTTGAACGATTATCTATTTCAAATCATTATAACCATTTGTTTTATCATAAACCAATGTTTTTGTTGAAAAAACCTTATTCGGAATAAAAAAATACTAAGTTATTAATATTTCAAAATTAATAAGTAAAAGATTTTAAAAATAAATTTGTTTACCGAGTGAGTTTAAATAGTTATAACTATTTAAATAATTATTTATTTCAAATCATTACCATCCTTTGTTTTGTCATAAAACAATTGTTTCTATCCATACAAGTTTACTCGGAATAAAATAATACTAATTTATTAATATTTTAAAAATTAATAAGTTGAAGATTTAAAAAAATATATGTTTACTAAACAAGTTCAAATAGTCATGTCCATTTGAACTATTATCTAGTTCAAATCATTATGACATTTAATTTTATCATAAAAAATTTTTTTATATTCATACAAAATTATTCATAATAAAATATTACTAATTTATTACTATTTCAAAAATTAATAAGAGATTTAAAAACTAAATCTCTTTACCGAACCAGTTCAAATATTTATGACTATTGAAATATTGATAAATTAATATTATTTTATTTGGAATAGGTTTGTATGAATAGAATAATTGTTTTATGAAAAAATACAATGCATAACGATTTGAAATAGATAATTATTCAAATAGTCATAACTATTTGAACTTGTTCGATAAATAGATTCATTTTTTAAATCTCTTATTCAATAATTTTTGGAATATTAATAAATTAATATTATTTTATTTCGAATAAGCCTATATGAAGTAATCAATTGTTTTTTGATGAAACAAAAGGGCATAATGATTTGAAATAGATAATTATTCAAATAGTTATGACTATTTGAACTTGTTTGGTAAACATATTTATTTTTAACATCTTTACTTATTAATTGTCAAAATATTAATAAATTATTTTAATCCAAATAAACTTGTATGAACAAAAACTATTAGCTTTATAGGTGATATGGTGATCTAAGAGGGGGTGAATTGGATTTCTCCAAATTCTTCCCAAACAATGATTTCAATATAGTTGAATGGAAATTAAAACAATAAGCACTTTTGATGGAAATATAATGCAAACAATAACAATTAATGAACTTAAAGTCAAATATAAACAACAATAAATTGTAAGGAAATAGGGATAGAGAAATCAAACACAATGATTTATAGAGGTTCAGTCCTTCTCCACAAGGCACTTACATCCTCTCTTCTTAGTTGTCCACACCAAGGCTTTAATCTACTATTATTGAAATGAAAATACAACCTATCTTTTTCTTTCTAAGGCTTAAGATAGAAACCTCTACCCTTTGTAGTATTTTATCCAATCTCACTACAAAGCTCTCAAGAGGATACCTCACCTTTTGTTCTCTTCCACCCTTGTATATCAAAGGTAATTTTGCAAACAATAGAACAACTTTTCTAAGGCTAAGTGTTTGCTAAGTTTAAGTATAAGAAAATGATGAATGAACAACAAATATAATTTGGATACAATAAATACAAAGATATGGACTTTGAAGCTCTAAAAAACTCTTGATTCTTTGAGAGAATGAAAATATGGCTTATTGGCTCTTGCTCTTTTAATTCATCAATCTTCTTAGTGTGTTGGAGTGATAAATTTATAGAGAAATTGAAGAAGTAGCCGTTGGAAGTGTTTGGGAAGTGAAAGTAGCTGTTGAATCCTTGATAAAATAGCCGTTGGAGTGATTTTGGCCTTCAGGGGATCGATCCCCTCCCTTAGGGGATCGATCCCCTCCCTCCCTTAGGGGATCGATTCGATTGGTTCATGTTTTGAACCAATTTCCCTTTGAAAATAGTCTAACCGATCGATCCCTTTTCTGGATTTTTGGTCCTGGGAGTATTTTGTTTGAAAACCAATCAATCCCTTCTAGAAGGGATCGATCATGTCAATGCTAGATGGTAGTTTCCCGTTTTGTACTCTACTTACTAATTTAATCATAACTTGAGTTATAAAAATCTAAATCATAAACCGTTTAAAGATTTAGACACTAGAATTAAATTTGTTTCTATCCATATAAAGTTCATCACCTAATTCACTGTGTACGAATTATAGTGAATTTTCAAAATTACCCCTTGTGCAGTTTTTCTGACTACTGCAGAGTGTCTAGTAAAAATTCAAAATCTTTTCTTAGAAAATTTGGATTTTGATTTTGTTTGATCCATTAGAAAGTAGACTCAAAGAGATTTTGTACCATATAAAATTCAAATATTAAAAAATTTGTGAATTAATACAGAAAAATGAAAGAATTCAATGTTGGAAAACTTTATTCTTGTAAAATAACTTTCTTAAGTTAATCTATTTCTCAAAACCAATAATATCAAAATTGTATAAAGTCCAAAATGAATAAGTTCACTTTAAAAAAAAACAAGTGGACTTTCATTTAAGCTCAAATAAATAATCTTTAAAGGAGATTTGATTTGAGAAATATTAAAACAAAGAAAGGTTTTTTTAAGCTTTGAAAATCATATTAGTTATTTAGTACCAAAATATAAAACTTAAGAACATGTACTAAACAAATCTTTTTCAAAATCTTGGTCAAGTTTATTTAGCTTTAATGTTTTTTCATTTCAAAATAAGGATCAATTCAAGGCTAACAAAAACAATTATTTTATGATATAACAAAAAGTCATTACGATTTGAAATAAATAATTGCTCAAATAGTTATAACTATTTAAACTTAACTTAGTAAACAGATTTATTTTCTAAATATTTTACTTATTAATTGTCTGAATATTACTAAATTTGTATTATTCTAATTGAAATAAGCTTGTATGAACAAAAAAAATTCCTTTATTCCAAAAAAAAAAAGTTTAGTTATTTGAAATAGGTAATTGTTCAAATAGTCATAACTATTTGAACTTGTTCAATAAACAACTTCAATTTTTAAGTCTCTTACTTATTAATTTTCAAAATATTAACAAATTAGAATTATATTATTTCAAATAAGTTTGTACAAATAGAAACAATTGTTTTGTGACAAAACAAAAGGTCATAATAATTTAAAATAGATAGCTGTTTAAACAAACAGTAATTATTTGAATTGGTCAAGCCAACAGATTTATTTTTTAAATCCGTTACTTATTAATTTTTAAAATATTAATAAATTAGCATTACTTTATTTCGAATAAGACTATATCAATGGAAACAATTGTTTTATGACAAAACAAATGGTCATAACGATTTGAAATAAATAATTATTCAAATTGTTATAAATAATTGAACTAATTTGGTAAATAGATTTATTTTTTAACTCTCTTATTAATTTTCAAAATATTAATAAATTAATATTATTTTATTTTGAACAAAAATGTTTGTTTTACAACAAAATAAAAAGTTATAACGATTTGAAATTAATAATTATTCATATAGCCTTATTATTTAAACTGGTTGGCAAACAAATTTATTTTTTAAATCTCTTCATTATTAATTTTCATAATATTATTAGATTAGTATTATTTTATTTCAAATAAACTTGTATGAACTTAAATAATTGTTTTAAGATAAAATAAAAGGTTATAAAGGTTTGAAATATATAGTTGTTCAAATAATCATAATTTTTCAAATAGTCATAATTATTTCAACTATTTCTATAAACAGATTTATTTTTAAATCTCCTACTCATTAATTTTTGAAATATTAATAAATTAATATTATTTTATTCTGAATAGGGTTATATGATGAAAAACAATTGTTTTATGATAGAACAAAAGTTCATAATGAATTGAAATAAATAATTGTTCAAATGGCCATAATTATTTGAACTGATTCGATAAATTGATTTATTTTTTAAATCTCCAACTTCTCAATTTTTGAAATATTAATAAAGTTATATTATTTTATTTTAGATAAGCTTTTATGAACATAAACAATTGTTTTGTTATAAAACAAAAGGTCATAACAATTTTAAATAGATATTTGTTCAACTCATAACTATTTTAACTTATTTGCTAAATAGATTAATTTTTTAAAATTTCTTATTAATTTTCTTAATGTTAATAAAATAGTATTATTTTGTTTTGAATAAGCATGTATGAATTGAAAAAATTATTTTATAACTAAATAAAAGGTTAGAATGATTTTAAAAAGATAATTGTTCTAATAGTCATAACAATTTAAACTGGTTCGACAAACGTATTTATTTTTTAAATCTCTTACTTATTAATTTTAGAATATTATTAGTTTTGTAATATTTTACTCCAAAGAAGTTTTCATGAATAGAAACTAAGACAAAACAAAGATCGTAACTATTTGGGATAGATAATTATTCAAATAGTAATAATTATTTAAATCTCTGATTAATTTTTGAAGTATTAATAAATTTATGTTATTTTATTCTAAATAATTTTGTATGAATAAAAATAATTATTTTACGACAAAACGAAATGTCATAATGATTTGAAATAGATAATAATTCAAATGGACATATGAATCTTTGAACTAGTTCAGTAAACAAATTAATTTTTTAAGTCTACAACTCATTAATTTTATAATAATAATAAATTAGTATTATTTTATTTTGAATAAACTTGTATGAATAGAAAAAAATTGTTTTATGACAAAACAAAAGATTATAATAATTTAAACTAAGTAATTGTTCAAATAGTCATAACTATTTGAATTCACTTGGTAAACAAATTTGTTATTTTAATATTTTACTTATTAATTTTTGGAATTTTAATAAATTAGTATTATTTTATTTCGAATAAATTTGTATAAATAGAAACAATTGGTTTATGACAAAACAAAAAGTCATAATAATTTAAAATAGATAATTGTTCAAATAGTCAAAACTATTTGAACTGTTAGGAAAACATATTTATTTTTTAAACTTTTACTTATTAATTTTGAAATATTAATAAATGTATATTATTTTATTCTTGCACAAACAGTACCATTTGTTTTATGACAAAACAAAAGGTCATAATGTTTTGAAATAGATAATTGTTTAGATTGTCATAACTATTTGAACTTGTTCAATAAATAGATTCTTTTTTTCTAATTCTCTTACACATTAACTTTTGAAATATTAATAACTTAGTATTATTTTAGTTCAAATAGACTTATATGAACGGAAACAATTATTTTATTACAAAAAAAGGTCATAATGATTTGAAATAGATAATTATTCAAATAGTCATGACTATTTAAACTTGTTTGGCAAACATATTTATTTTTTAAATCTTTTACTTATTAATTGTCAAAATATTAATAAATTAAAATTATTTTAATCCAAATGAGCTTGTATGAATAGAAACAATTATTTTATGACAAAACAAAATGTCATTACAAGTTAAAATAAATAATTGTTTAAATAGTCATAACAATTTGAACTTATTTGCTAAATAGATTTATTTTTAAAATTTTTTGCTTGTTAATTGTCTTAATATTAATAAATTTGTATTATTTTATTTGAAATAAGCATGTATGAATAGAAAAAAAAATTATTTTATGACAAAATGAAAGGTTATAGCAATTTCAACTAAATAATTGTTCAAATAGTCATAATTATTTAAACTTGTTTGGTAAATAGAATCATTTTTTAAATCTCTTAATTATTAATTTTTGGAATATTAATAACTTAGTATTATTTTATTTTAAATAAGCTTATATGAACATAAATAATATTTTTTGACAAACCAAAAGGTCATAATGATTTGACCTAGTTCAATAAACGTATTTATTTTTAAATTTTTTTATTTATTAATTGACAAAATTTTAGTAAATTAGTATTATTTTAAACCAATTAAGCTTGTATGAACATATAACAGAACAAAAAGTCACAATGATTTGAAGTAAATAATTACTCAAGCAATCATAATTATTTAAACTGGTTTGATAAATAGATTTATTTTTTAAATCTCTTATTAATTTTTAAAATATTAATAGGAATAGTATTATTTTGTTTAAAATAAACTTATATGAACAAAAACATTTGTTTTATAAACAAAAGGTCATAATGATTTGAAATAGATAATTGTTAAAATAGTCATAATTATTTGAGTTGGTTAGGTAAATAGAATTATTTTTTAAATCTCTTATTAATTTTTAAAATATTAATAAATTCATTTTATTTTATTCTAAATAAGCTACTATGAATTAAAAAATTTGTTTTATGAAAAAAACAAAAGGTCATGACGATTTGAAATAGATAATTATTTATATAGTCTTAACTATTTGAACTGCTTTGGCAAATAAATTTATTTTTTAAATCTCTTAGTTATTAATTTTTGAAATATTATTAGATTAGTATAATTTTATTTTGAATAAGCTAGTATGAATAGAAATAATTGTTTTATGGCAAAACAAAAGGTTATAATCATTTGAAGTTTATAATTGTTCAAACAGTCATAACTATTTGAACTAGTTCGGTAAAAATATTTATTTTTTAAATCTCTTATTAATTTTTGAAAGATTAATAAATTAGTATTATTTTATTTTGAATAAGCTTGAATGTTCAAAAACAATTGTTATGTGACCAAACAAAAGGTAATAATGATTTGAAATAGATAATTGTTGACATAGCCATAATTATTTTGACTGATTCAATAAACAGATTTATATTTGAAATCAGTTACTTATTAGTTTTTGAAATATTAATAAATTAGTATTATTTATTTTGAATAGGGTTGTATGCAATTGTTTTATGACAAAACAAAAGGTCATAACAATTTGAAATAGATAGTTATTCATAAAGTCATAACTATTTGAACTGTTTCAACAAATAGATTTACTTTTTAAATCTCTCAGTTATTCATTTTTAAAATATTATGAAATAAGTATTATTTTATTTCAAAAAAGCTTATATGAACTAAAACAATTATTTTATATTGAAACAAAAGGTTATAATGATTTGACATAGATAATTATTCAAATAGGAGCTTGTTCAGTAAGTAAATTTATTTTTTAAATCTGCTACTTATTAATTTTTGAAATATTAATAAATTAGTATTATTTTATTTTGAATATGCTTGTATGATGAAAAACAATTATTTTATGATAAAACAAAAGTTCATAATGATTTGAAATAGTACTTGTTCAAATACCCATAATTATTTGAACCGATTTGATAAACTAACTTATTTTTAAATCTCTAACTTATCAATTTTTGAAATATTAATAAAGTAATATTATTTTATTTTGGATAAGCTTTTATAAACTAAAACAATTATTTTATGATAAAACAAAAGGTCATATTTATTTAAATAGATAATTGTTCAAATAGTTAACTATTTGAACTTGTTCGATAAACAGATTTTTTTAATTTTTTGCTTATTAATTTTCTAAATGTTAATAAATTAGTATTATATTATTTGGAATAAGAATGTATGAACTGAAAAAAATTATTTTATAACTAAACAAAAGGTCAAAATGATTAGAAATAGATAATAGTTCTTATAGTCTTAACTATTTAAACTAGTTCAACAAACACATTTATTATTTAAATCTCTTACTTATCAATTTTTATTATATTATTAATTTAACAATATTTTACTCCAGACAAGCTTGTATGAACATGAACAATTATTTTATGACAACATAAAAATCATAATGATTTGAGATAGATAATTGTTCAGATAGTTATAACTATTTGAATTGGTTTGATAAATAGATTTAGTTTTTAAGTCTTTTATTAATTTTTTAAATATTAATAAATTAGTATCATTTTATTTTGAAAAATTTTATATGAATAGAAACAATTATTTTACAGCAAAATAAAATGTCATTATGATTTAAAATAGATAATAGTTCAAATGGACATGACATTTGAACTTGTTCGGTGAACAAATTTATTTTTTAAATCTCCAACTTATTAACTTTTAGAATATTAATAAATTAGTATTATTTTATTTCAAATAAGCTTGTATGAATAGAAGCAATTGTTTTATGACAAAACAAAAGATCATAATGATTTGAAATAAATAATTATTCAATTAGTAATAACTATTTGAACTCACTCGATAAATAGATTTATTTTTTAAATCTTTTACTTATTAATTTTTGAAATTTAATAAATTAGTATTATTTTATTCCGAATAAGCTTTTATGAACAAAAACAATTGGTTTATGAGAAAACAAATTGTCATAATGATTTGAAATCGATAATTATTCAAATAGTCATAACTATTTGAAAAGTGTCAAGAAAACATATTTATTTTTAAAATTTTTACTTATTAATTTTTAGAATATTAATAAATTTATATTCTTTTATTCAAAATAAGCTTGCATGAATGAAAACAATTATTTTGTGACAAAACAAAAGGTCATAATGTTTTAAAATAGATAATTGTTTACATAGTCATAACTATTTGAACATGGTTGGTAAACAGATTCATTTTTTAATTCTCTTACTCATTAATTTTTGGAATATTAATAAATTAGTATTATTTTATTTCAAATAAGCTTATTTGAACTTAAACAATTGTTTTATTATAAGACAAAAGGTTATAATGATTTGAAATAGTTAATTATTCAAATTGTCATGACTATTTCAACTGGTTCAGTAAACATATTTATTTTTTAAATCTTCTACTTATTAATTGTTGAAAAATTAATAAATTAATATTATTTTAATCTGAATAACCTTGTATGAACAGAAACAATTGTTTTACAATAAAATAAGAAGTCATAACAATTTGAAATAAATAATTGTTCAAATAGTCATAACGATTTGAACTTGTTTGATAAACAAATTTATTTTTAAAATTTTTTACTTATTAATTGTCTTAATATTAATAAATTTATGTTATTTTATTTGAAATAAGCTTGTATGAATAGAAAAAAATTATTTTATAATAAAATAAAAGGTTATAGTGATTTCAAATAAATAATTATTTAAATTATTATAATTATTTAAACTTGTCCGGTAAACAAATTCATTTTTTTAAATCTCTTAATTATTAAATTTCAAAATATTGATAAATTGTTATTATTTTATTTCAAATGAACTTATATAAACTGAAACAATTATTTTATGAGAAAACAAAAAGTCATAAAAATTTCAAATAAATAATTATTCAAATAGTCATAACTAATTGATCTAGTTCAGTATACATATTTATTTTTAGAAATGTTTACCTATTAATTGTCAAAATATTAATAAATTAGTATTATTTTAATTTGAATAAGCTTATATGAATAGAAACAATTGTTTTATAGTAGAACAAAAAGTCATAACAATTTGAAATAAATAATTTGTTTAATAGTTATAACTATTTGAACTGGTTTGATAAATAGATTTATTTTTTAAATCTCTTATTAGTCTTCGAAATGTTAATAGATTAGTATTACTTTTATTCTAAACAAACTTAAATGAACAAAAACATTTGTTTTATGACAAAATAAAATGTCATAATGATTTAAAATAGATAATTGTTGAAATAGTCATAATTATTTGAATTGGTTAGGTAAACATAATTATTTTTTTAAATCTCTTACTATTAATTTTTGAAATATTAATAAATTCATTTTGTTTTATTCCGAATAATCTAGTATGAATTGAAATTTTGGTTTTATGATAAAACAAAAGGTCATAACATTTTGAAATAGATAATTATTATTATAGTCTTAAATATTTGAACTGATTTGGCAAATAAATTTATTTTTAATTCTCTTAGTTATTAATTTTTGGAATACTGTTAGATTAGTATTATTTTATTTCGAATAAGCTTCTATGAACAAAAATAATTATTTTATGATAGAACAAAAGGTTATAACAATTTGAAGTATACAATTGTTCAAATAGTTATAACTATTTGAACCTGTTCAGTAAATAGATTTATTTATTAAATCTCTTATTAATTTTTGAAAGATTAATAAATTAGTATAATTTTATTTCGAATAAGCTTGAATGATCAAAAACATTTGTTATATGACCAAACAAAAGGTAATAACGATTTGAAATAGATAATTGTTGAAATGGCCATGATTATTTGACATGATTCAGTGAATAGATTCACTCATTAATTTTGAAATATTAATAAATTTGTATTATTTTATTTCAAATAAGCTTGTATGGACTAAAATGATTGTTTAATGACAAAACAAAAGATCATAACAATTTGAAACAAATAATTGTTCATGCAGTCTTAATTGTTTGAACACTTCGATAAACAAATTTATTTGTTAAATCTCTTAGTTATTAATTTTTGAAATATTATTAAATTAGTATTATTTTATAATACAACAAAAGGTTATAATAATTTAAAATAGGTAATTACTTAAATAGGAGCTGTTTGGTAAATAATTTTATTTTTTAAACCTCTTATTAATTTTTGAAATATTAATAAATTAGTATTATTTTATTTTGTTTAAGCTTGTATCATGAAAAACAATTTTTTTATGACAAAATAAAAGTTCATAATGCTTTGAAATAGATAATTGTTAAAATTGCCATTATTATTTGAACTGATTTGGTAAATAGATTCACTTTTTAAATCACTTAGTTATTAATTTTCATAATATTAATAAATTATTATTATTTTATTTCAATTAAGCTTGTATGAATTGAAACAATTGTTTTATGACAAAACAAAAGGTCATAATGATTTTAAATATACAATTATTCAAATAGTCATACCTATTTGAATTTGTTTAGAAAATAGATTTATTTTTTTAAATCTCTTGCTTATTAATTTTTGAAATATTAATAAATAGGTATTATTTTAGTTTGGATAAGCTTTTTTGAACTAAAATGATTGTTTTATGACAAAACAAAAAGGTCATAACAATTTTAAATAAGCAACTGTTCAAATAGTCATAACTATTTGAGCTTGTTTGGTAAACAAATTTATTTTCTCAAATCTCTTATTAATTTTTTAAATGTTAATATATTTGAATTATTTTATTCTGAATAAGCTTGTATGATATGAAACAAATATTTTATGATAAAAAAATGTTAGAATGATTTGAAATAGATAATTATTCTAATAGTTTTAACTATTTGAACTACTTTAACAAATACATTTATTTTTTAAATCTCTTACTTATTAATTTTGAAATATTATTCAATTAGAATTATTTTTAACTGAATAAGCTTATCTGATAAGAAACAATTATTTTATGACAAAACAAATATCATAATGATTTGAGATTGATAATTGTTCAAATAGTCATAACTATTCAAATTAGTTTGATAAACATATTTATTTTCTTAAATCTCTTAGTTATTAACTTTTGAAATATTAATAAATTAGTATTATTTTATTTCAAATAAGCTTGTATGACAAAAAAACGAAAGGTCATAATGATTTGAAATAAATAATTGTTCAAATGGCTATAATTATTTTAACTTATTCAGTAAACAAATTTATTTTTTAAATCTCTTATTAATTTTAGAAAATATTAATAAATTAGTATTATTTTATTTTATATAAGCTTGTATTAGCTAAAACAATTGTTTTATGACAAAACAAAAGGTCATAACGATTTTAAATAGACAAAAGGTTATAACAATTTGAAATAATTAATTGTTCAAATAGTCATAACTATTTTAACTAATTTGGTAAATAGATTTATTTTTTAAATCTCTTACTAATTCTTGAAATATTAATAAATTAGTATTATTTTATTTCAAATAAGCTTGTAGGTTGAAAAATAATTGTTTTATGATAAAACAAAAGGTAATAACATTTTTATTTCAAATAAGCTAGATGTTGAAAAACAATTGTTTCATGAGAAAACGAAAGGTAATAACGATTTGAAATAGATAATTGTTCAAATGGCCATAATTATTTGAACTATTTAGTAAATAGATTTATTTTTTACATCTTTTATTAATTTTTGAAATATTAATAAAGTAGTATTATTTTATTTTGGATAAGCTTTTATGAATTTAAATAATTGTTTTATGACAAATCAAAAGTTCATAATGATTTTAAATAGATAACTATTCAAATTGTTCAATAAATAGATTTATGTTTTCAAAATCTTGTTTATTAATTTTTTGAATGTTAATAAATTATTATTATTTTATTTTAAATAAGCTTGTACGAACTAAGACAATTATTTTATCACTAAACAAAGGGTTAGAACGATTTGAAATAGATAATTATTCTACTAATCTTAACCATTTGAACTGATTTGATAAACACATTTATTTTTTAAATATTATTAAATTAGTATTATTTTTATCTAAATAAGCTTGTATGATTAGAAACAACTTTTTTATGACAAAATAAAGATCATAACAATTTAAGATTGATATTTGTTCAAATAGTTATAATTGTTTGAACTAGTTTGGAAAATAAATTTAATTTTTAAATCTCTTCCTTAATAATTTTTGAAATATTAATAACGTAGTATTATTTTATTTTGGATAAGTTTTTGTGAACTGAAACAATTGTTTTATGACAAAACAAAATGTCATAATGATTTTAAATAGATAATTGTTCAAATAGTCATATCTATTTGAGCTTGTTCGATAAATAGATTCATTTTTTAAAATCTCTTGCTTATTAATTTTTCTAATGTTAATAAATTAATTTTTTTATTCCAAATAAGCTAGTATGAACTGAAATAATCATTTTGTGACTAAACAAAAGGTTAGAACAATTTGAAATAGATAATTGTTCTAATAGTCTTAACTATTTGAACTGGTTTGGCAAAACACATTTATTTTTTATTTTAAATTAGTATTATCTTAATTCGAATAAATTTATATAAAAAAACAATTGTTATGTGATAAAATAAAGATCATAATGATTTGAGATAGATAATTATTCAAATAGTCATAACTATTTGATTGGTACAATAAACAGATTTAGTTTTTAAATCTCTTATTAATTTTCAAAATATTAATAAATCAATATTATTTTATTCTAAATAATTCTGTATGAACAAAAATAATTGTTTTACAACAAAATAAATGGTCATAATGATTTGAAATAGATAATTTTTTAAATGGACATGATTATTTGAACTTGTTTGATAAATAGATTTATTTTTTTAAATCTCCTACTTATTAATTTTCAAAATATTAATAAATTAGTATTATTTTATTCCGAATAAACTGGTATGAATAAAAATAATTGTTTTATGACAAAAAAATATCATAACTACTTGAAAAAAATAATTGTTTAAACAATCATAACTATTTGAGCTTGCTTGATAAACAAATTTATTTCTTAAATCTTTTACATATTAATTTTTGGAAAATTAATAAATTAATATCTTTTTTATTTTGAATAAGCTTGTATGAATAGAAACAATTGGTTTACAACAAAACAATAGGTCATAAATATTTGAAATAGATAATTATTCAAATAGTCATAACTATTTGAACATATTTAGAAAAATAGATTTATTTTTTAAATCTCTACTTAATACATTTTGGAATATTAATAAATTTATATTATTTTATTCAAAATAATCTCGTATGAATAGAAACAATTGTTTTATGACAAAACAAATGGTCATAATGATTTGAAATAGATAATTATCCAAATAATCATAACTAGTTGAACTTGTTTGATAAATAGATTCATTTTTTAAATCTTTTGCTCATTAATTTTTAGAATATTAATAAATTAATATTATTTTATTTCAAATAAGCCTCTATGAATTGGTACAATTGTTTTATAATGAAACAAAAGGTCATAATGATTTGAAGTAGATAGCTATTCAAATAGTTATGACTATTTGGACTTTATTTTAAAAACATTTTGCTTATTAATTGCCTAAATATTAATAAATTAATATTATTTTAACCTAAATAAGCTTGTATGACAAAACAAAAAATCATAACAATTTAAAATAAATAATTGTTCAAATAGTCATAACTATTTGAACTTATTCGGTAAATAGATTATTTTTTAAATTTTTTACTTATTAATTTTTTTAATATTAACAAATTTGTATTATTTTATTTTAAATAAGCTTCTATGAATAAAATAAATTGTTTTATGACAAAACAAAAGATAATAGTGATTTGAATAGATAATTGTTCAAATAATCATAACTATTTGAACTTATTCAGTGAACATATTCATTTTTTAAATCTCTTATTAATTTTCAGAATATTAATAAATTAGAATTATGTTATTTCAAATAAGCTTGTGCGAATAAAAACAATTGTTTTTTAATAAAACAAATGGTTATAACAATTTAAAATAGATAATTTTTCAAATAGTCATAACTATTTACATTGGTTCAGCCAACATATTCTTTTTTTAAATCCATTACTTATTAATTTTTAGAGTATTAATAAATTAGCATTACTTTATTCTGAATAAGATTGTATGAACAAAAATAATTGTTTTATGACAAAACAAATAATCATAATGATTTGAAATAAATAATTATTTAAATAGTTGTAACTAACTAAACTGGTTAAGTAAATAGATTTATTTTTTAATTCTCTTATTAATTTTCAAAATATTAATAAATTAATATTATTTTATTTCTAACAAACTTATTTGAACAAAAATATTTGTTAGTAATGGGTCATACCGATTTGAAATAGACAATTGCTTAAATAGTCATAATTATTTCAACTAGTTTAGCAAAAAAATTATTTATTAAATCTCTTATTGATTAATTTTTGAAATATTAATAAATTTATTTTATTTTATTCTGAATAAGTTAGTAAGAACTAAAAAAATTATATTACGATAAAATAAAATGTCATAACAATATAAAATAAGGAATTGTTCATATAGCCTCAACTATTTGAATTGGTTTAGTAAACAAATTTATTTTTTAAATCTATTAGTTATTAATTTTCAGAGTATTATTACATTAGTATTATTTTATTTCGAATAAACTTGTCTGAACATGAATAATTATTTTATGACAGAACAAAAGGTTATAAGAAATTGAAATACAAATAGTCATAACTATTTGAATTGATTTGATAAACAGATTTGTTTTTTAAATCTCCTAATTATTAATTTTTGAAATATTAATAAATTAATATTATTTTATTACAAATAGGCTAGTATGATGAAAAAAAATTATTTTATGACAAAACAAAAGTTCATAATGATTTGAAATAAATAAATGTTCAAATAAACATAATTATTTTAACTGATTTGATAAACTGATTTATGCTTTAAATCTTTAACTTATCAATTTTTAAAATATTATAAAACTAATATTATTTTATTTGGGGTAAGCTGTTATTATTTAAAATAATTGTTTTATGATAAAATAAAAGGTCATAATGATTTTAGATAGATAATTATTCAAATAGTCATAACTATTTGAACTTGTTCAATAAACAAATTTATTTTTTTAAATTTCTTGCTTGTTAATTTTTTGAATGTTAATAAATTAGTATTATTTTTATTTCAAATAAACATGTATGAATTGAAACAATTATTTTATGACTAAACAAAAGGTCAGAATGATTTGAAATAGATAATTATTGTAATAGTCTTAACTATTTGAATTGGATCGACAAACACATTTATTTTTTAAATCCTTACTTATTAATTTTTAAAATATCATTAACTTAGCAATATTTTATTCTGTGTAAGCTTGTATGAATAGAAACAAATGTTTTAGGACAAAACAAAGATCATAACGATTTAAGATAAATAATTGTTTAAATAGTCATTACTATTTAAATTGGTTTGGTAAAGAGATTTAGTTTTTAAATCTCTTATTAATTTTTGAAATAGTAATAAATTAGTATTATTTATTATAAATAATTTTGTATGAATAGAAACAATTTTTTTATGACAAAACAAAATATCATAATGATTTGAAATAGATAATAGTTTAAATGGACATGACTATTTGAACTTGTTCAGTAAACTGATTAATTTTTTAAATCTTCAACTTATTAATTTTTAGAATGTTAATAAATTAGTATTATTTTACTCCAAATAAACTTGTATGAATTGAAACAATTATTTTATGACAAAAAAAAAGATCATAACGATTTGAAATAAATAATTGTTCAAATAGTCATAACTATTTGAACTCACTTAGAAAACAAATTTATTTTTTAAATCTTTTACTTATAAATTTTGGAATATTAATAAATTAGTATTATTTTATTCCAAATAAGCTTGTTTGAATAGAAACAATTGGTTTATGACAAAACAAATGGTCATAATGATTTGAAATAGATAATTGTTCAAATAGTCATAACTATTTGAACGTGTTCAGAAAATAGCTTTATTTTCTAAAATTTTACTTATTAATTTTTGCAATATTAATAAATTTAATTATTTTATTTGAAATATGCTAGCATGAACAGAACCAATTGTTTTATGACAAAACAAAATGTCATAATGTTTTGAAATAAACAATTGTTTAGATAGTCATAACTATTTCAACAAGATCAGTAAGCAAATTTATTTTTTTAATTCTCTTACTCTTTAATTTTTAAAATATTAATCAATTAATATTATTTTATTTCAAATATGCTTATATGAATTCAAACAATTATTTTATTGCAAAACAAAAGGTTACAATGATTTGAAATAGATAATTATTCAAATAGTCATGACTATTTAAACTTGTTAGTAAATATATTTATTTTTTAAATCTTTTACTTATTAATTGTCAAAATATTAATAAATTAATATTTTTTATTTTGAATAAGCTTGTATGAACAGAAACAATTATTTTATGATAAAACAAAAAGTCATTACAAGTTGAAATAAATAATTGTTCAAATAGTCATAATGATTTGAACTTGTTCGATAAATAGATTTATTTTTTAAATCTTTTTCTTATTACTTATCTTAATATTAATAAATTTGTATTATTTTATTTGAAATAAGCTTGTATGAATAGAAAAAAATCATTTTATGACAAAGTAAAAGGCAATAGCAATTCCAAATAGATAATTGTTCAAATAATTATAATTATTTAAACTTGTTTGGTAAACAAATTCATTTTTTAAATCTCTTAATTATTAATTTTTAGAATATTAATAACTTAATATTATTTTATTTTGAATAACCTTATATGAATTGAAATAATTTTTTTATGACAAAAGAAAAGGTCATAACGATTTGAAATAGATAATTATTCAAATAGTCATGACTATTTGATTTAGTTCAGTAAACATTTTTTTTTTTTACATTTTTTACTTATTAATTGTCAAATTATTAATAAATTTGTATTATTTTAATCCAAATAAACTTCTATGAATAGAAACTATAGTTTAATAACAAAACAAAAAGTCATAATAATTTGAAATAAATAATTGCTTAAATACTCTTAATTGAACCGATTTGATAAACAAATTTATTTTTTAAATTTCTTATTAATTTTTGAAATATTAATAGATTAGTATTCTTTTATTCTAAACAAACTTATATGAACAAAAAACATTTGTTTCATGATAAAACAAAAGGTCATAACAATTTGAAATAGATAATTGTTCAAATAGTCATAATTATTTGAACTGGTTAGGTAAATAGAATTATTTTTTTAATTTCTTACTTATTAATTTTTGAAATATTAATAAATTTATTTTATTTTATTCTAAATAAGCTAGTATGAATTGAAAATATTGTTTTATGACAAAACAAAAGGTCATAATATTTGGAATAGATAATTGTTCATATCGTTTTAACTATTTGAATTGGTTCGGCAAATAATTTTATTTTTTAAATCTCTCAGTTATTAATTTTCAAAATATTATTAGATTAGTATTATTTTGTTTTGAATAAGCTTGTATGAATAGCAATAATTGTTTTATGATAGAACAAAAGGTTATGACAATTTAAAGTGTACAATTGCTCAAATAGTCATAACTATTTGAACTGGTTTGGTAAACATATTTATTTTTTAAATCTCTTATTAATTTTTGAAAGATTAATAAATTAGTATTTTTTTATTTTGAATAACCTTATATGATAAAAAACAATTGTAATATGACCAAACAGAAGGTAATAACAATTCGAAATAGATAATTATTAAATTGGCCATAATTATTTGAATTGATTCAGTAAACATATTCACTTTTTAAATCACTTTATTTAAATATTTTTTTAAATCTCTTTCATATTAATTTTTCAAATGTTAATAAATTAGTATTAATTTATTTTGAATAAGCTTGTATGAACTAAAACAGTTGTTTTATGACTAAATAAAAGATCGAAATGATTTGAAATAGATAATTATTATAATAATCTTAACCATTTGAACTGATTCAATAAATAAATTTATTTTTAAATCTCTTTTTAATTTTAAAAATATTATTAAATTAGTATTATTTTAACCCGAATAAGCTTGTACAAACAAAACAATTATTTTATGACAAAAGAAAAGGTCATAATGATTTGAAATAGATAATTGTTCATAGAGTCTTAAATATTTGAACTAGTTTGGCAAATAGATTTATTTTGAAATATTATTAAATTAGTATTATTTTATTTTGAATAAAATAGTATGAATAGAACCAATTGTTTAATGACAAAATAAAAAGTTATAACGATTTGAAATAAATAATTATTGAAAACTATTTGAAATGGTTTGGTAAGCAGATTTACTTTTTAAATCTCTTACAAATTTATTTTCTAAATATTAATAAATTAATATTATTTTATTCCAAACAAACTTATATTAACAAAAACAATTGTTATATGACAAAACAAAAAGTAATAATGATTTAAAATAGATAATTCTTTAAATAGTTATAATTATTTGACTAAACAAAAACATAATTATAACTTTCCAAACCAGTTCAAATAATTATGACTATTTGAATAATTATTTATTTTAAATCATTATTACTTTTTGTTTTGTCGAAAATAATTGCTTTATTCATACAGTTTATTTGGATTAAAATAATACTAATTTAATAATATTTCAAACATTAATAAGTAAGAGATTTAAAAAAATAAATTTGTTTACCAAATTAGTTTAAATGATTAAGACTATTAGAACAATTATCTATTTCAAATCATTCTAACCTTTTGTTTAGTCATAAAACAATTGTTTCAGTTCATACAAGCTTATTCAAAATAAATTAATACTAATTAATAATATTTGAAAAAGTAATAAGAAAGAGATTTAAAAAAATAAATCTGTTTACCAAACAAGTTCAAATAGTTATTACTATTTTAACAATTGTCTATTTAAAATCTTTATAACCTTTGGATTTGTCATAAAACAATTGTTTCAGCTAATATAAGCTTAGATGAAATAAAATAATACTAATTTATTAATATTTCCTAAATTAATAAGTAACAAATTTAAAAAATAAATATGTTTGTCAAATTAGTTAAAATAATTATGGCTATTTGAACTATTATCTATTTTAAACGACCTTTCGTTTTATCATAAAATAATTATTTTTTATCATAGAAGTTTATTTGAAATAAAATAATACTAATTTATTAATATTTCAAATATTAATAAGTAAGTGATTTAAGAAATAAATCTGTGTATCGAACCAGTTCCAGTAGTTATGACTATTTGAATAATTATCAATCTCAAATCATTAAGATCTTTGCTTTGTCTTAAAACAATTGTTTCTTATCATAAAAAATTATTCAATTAAAAATAATACTAATTTAATAATATTTTAAAAAATAAATGTGTTTGCCAAACCAATTCAAATAGTTAAAACTATTAGAATAACTATCTATTTCAAATTGTTCTGACCTTTTGTTTAGTTAAAATTTGTTTCATATCTTACAAGCTTATTTAGAATAAAATATTTCAAATTTATTAACATTTAAAAAATTAATAAGCAAAAGATTTGAAAAAATAAATATCTTTATCAAACAAGTTCAAATAGTTATGACTATTTGAACAATTATTTATTTAAAATCATTATGACCTTTTGTTTTGACCTAAAAGAATTGTTTCAATTTATAAAAACTTATCTAGAATAAAATAATACCTATTTATTAATATTTCCAAAATTAATAAGCAAAAGTTTAAAAAAATAAATTTGTTTACTAAACAAATTTAAATAGTTACAACTATTTGAACAATTGTCTATTTAAAATCATTATGACCTTTTGTTTTTTCATAAAACAATTATTTTAGTTCATACAAGCTTATTTGAGGAAAAATAAAAACTAATTTATTAATATTCTAAAAATTAATAACTAAGTGATTTAAAAAGTTAATTTGTTTATCGAATCAGTTCAAATAGTCATGTTCATTTAAATAATTATCTATTTCAAATCATTATGACCTTTTGTTTTGTCATAAAACAATTATTTTTGTCCATGCAAAACTATTCAAAATAAAAAAAATACTGATTTATTAACATTCTAAAAATTATTAAGCAAGAGATTTGAAAAAAATAAAATTGTTTGCTAAACAAGTTCAAATAGTTATGATTATTTAAACAATTATCTATTTAAAGTCATTTTGAACTTTTGTTTTGTCATAAAACATTTGTTTCAGTATAAAAGCCTATCCAAAATAAAATAACACTACTTTATTAATATTTCAAAAATTAATAAGTAAGAAATTTAAAAAATAAATCAGTTTACTAAATCAGATCAAATAATTATGGCCTTTGAACAATTATCTATTTCAAATCATTATTACCTTTCATTTTGTCATAAAACAATTATTTTTAGCATACAAGCTTATTTGATATAAAATAATACTAATTCTTTAACAGTTATGACCAGTTCAAATAGTTATTACTATTTGAACAATTATCTATTTCAAATTATTATAACATTCTATTCTATCATAAAACAATTATTTCTGTTCATACAAATTTGTTCAAAATAAAATAATACTAATTTAATAATAGTCTAAAAATTCATAACTAAGAGATTTAAAAAATAAATCCGTTAGCTGAACTAGTTCAAATAGTTAAGACTATATGAACAATTATCTATTTTAAATTGTTATGACATTTTATTTTGTCATAAAACAATTATTTCAGGTTATACAAGTTTATTCAAAATAAAATAAAACTAAATTATTAATATTTCAAAATTTTATAAGGAAGAGATTTTTTAAAAATTATATTTTCCAAACCAATTCAAATAATTATAACTATTTGAACAATTATCTATTTCAAATCATTATTACATTTGTTTTGTCATAAAAAAATTGTTTCTATTCATATAAGTTTGTTCAAAATAAAATAATACTAATTTATTAATATTTAGAAAATTAATCGATAAGAGATTTAAAAAGTAAATTTGTTTACTAAATCATTTCAAATAGTTTTGACAATTTGAATAATTATCCATTTCAAATTATTTTAACCTTTTGTTTTGTCATCAAACAATTGGTTCTATTCATACTATTTTATTTAGAATAAAATAATTATGGCCATTTGAATAGTTATCTATTTTAAATCATTATGACCATTTGTTTTGTTATAAAAAAATTGTTTTTGATCATTCAAGATTATTCGAAATAAAATAACACTAATTTATTAATATTTAAAAAGTATTAAGTAAGAGATTTAAAAAATAAATCTGTTTACTGAACTTGTTTAAATAGTTATGACTATTTGAGCAATTAAAATAATACAAATTTATTAATATTCGACAATTAATAAGTAAAAGATTTTAAAAAAGAAATATTTTATCAAATAAGTTCCTAGTGGAATGACTATTTGAACAATTATGTTATTTCACATTGGTTATGACATTTTGGTTTTGTTATAAAACAATTCTTTTGTTCATACAAGGCTTATTTGGATTAAATAATATTAATTTATTAATATTTTGACAATTATTAAGTAAAATATTTTAAAACTAAATATGTTTACTGAAAAAGTTTAAATAGTCATAATTGTTTGAATAATTATTTATTTCAAATTCTTATGACCTTTTGTTTTATCAAAAAACAATTGTATCAGTTCCTATAGCCTTATTCGAAATAAAATAATACTAATTGAATAATATTCCAAAATTTATTGGGTGGGAGATTTAAAATATGAATTGTTTACCGAATAAGTTCAAATAGTTATGCCTATTTGAACAATTATCTATGTCAAATCATTATCACATTTTGTTTTGTCATAAAATAATTGATTCTATTCATATAAGCTTATTTTGAAGAAAATAATATAAATTTATTAATATTTTAAAAATTAATAAGAAGAAATTTAAAAAATAATTTTTTTTGAACACGTTTAATTAGTTATGACTATTTGAACAATTATCTATTTCAAATAGTCATGACCTTTTGTTTTGTTATAAACCAACTGTTTTTGTTCATACAAGCATATTCGAAATAAAATAATACTAATTATTAATATTCTAAAAATCAATAAGTAGGAGATTTAAAAAATAAATATTTTTACCGAATAAATTCAAATAGTCATGTCCATTTGAAAAATTATCTATTTCAAATCATTATGACCTTTTATTTTGTCATAAAACAATTGTTTCTGTTCATGCAAAATTATTCAGAATAAAATAATACATATATATTAATATTTTAAAAATTAATAAGAGATTTAAAAACTAAATCTGTTTACCAAAATAGTTCAAATAGTTATGACTATTTGAATAATTATCTATCTCAAATTGTTATGATCTTTATTTTGTTATAAAACAATTGTTTTTTTTTCATACAAGCTTATTTGGATTAAAATAATACTAATTTAATAAAATTCCAAAAATTAGTAAGAGATTTAAAAAATAAATGTGTTTGCCGAATCATTTCAAATACTTAAAACTATTAGAATAATTATCTATTTTAAATTGTTCTAACCTTTTATTTAGTCATAAAACAATTATTTCAATTCTTACAAGCTTATTCAGAATAAAATAATACTAATTTATTAACATTAAAAAAACTAATGAGCAAAAGATTTAAAAAAACAAATCTATTTCCTAAACAAGTTGAAATAGATTTGACTATTTGAACAATTATCTATTTAAAGCCATTACGACATTTTGTTTTGTCATAAAACAATTGTTTCAGTTCATAAAAAGCTTATTTGAAATAAAATAATACTACCCTATTAATATTTCAAAAATTAATAATAGATTCAAAAACTAAAGCTATTTTTCGAACCAATTCGAATTCTTATAAATATTTGAACAAATATCAATCTCAAATCGTTATGATCTTTGTTTTCCTATAAAACAATTGTTTTTGATCATACAAGCTTGTTCAGATAAAAATAATAATAATTTAATAATATTCCAAAAATTAATAAATGATTTGAAAAATAAATGTGTTTGTCGAACCAATTTAAATAGTTAAAAATATTTGAATAATTATCTATTTCAAATGATTCTGACCTTTTGTTTAGTCGTATAATAATTGTTTTAGTTCATACAAACTTACTTGGAATAAAATAATACTAATTTATTAACATTAGAAAAATTAATAAGCATGAGATTTGAAAAAATAAATGTGTTTATCGAACAAGTTCAAATAGTTATGACTATTTGAACAATTATCAATTTAAAATCATTATGACCTTTTATTTTGTCATAAACAATTATTTTAGTTCATAAAAGCTTATCCAAAATAAAATAATACTACTTTATCAATATTTCAAAAATTAATAAGTAAGAGATTTAAAAAATAAATCAGTTTATTGAATCAATTCAAATAATTATGGCCATTTGAACAACTATCTATTTCAAATCGTTATTACCTTTTGTTTGGTCATAAAACAATTGTTTTACAACATACAAGCTTATTTGAAATAAAAATAATCCTAATTTATTAATATTTCAAGAATTAATAAGAGATTTAAAAAATAAATCTATTTACTGAACCATTACAAATAGTTATGACTATTTGAATAATTATCTATTTAAAATTGTTATAACCTTTTGTTCTATCACAAAACAATTGTTTTTATTTATACAAGCTTATTCAGAATAAAATAATACTAATTTAGTAAAATTTTAAAAATTAATAACTAAGAGATTTAAAAAATAAATTCATTTGCCAAACCAGTTCAAACAGTTACAATTATATGAATAATTATTTATTTCAAATTGTTATGACCTTTTGTTTTGTCAGAAAACAATTATTTCAGCTCATACAAGCTTTTTTGGAAAAGAATAAAACTATTTTATTAATATTTTAAAAATTTATAAGTAAGAGGTTTAGAAAATGATTCTATTTACCAAACCAGTTCAAATAATTATAACTATTTGAACAATTATTTATTTCAAATCATTATTACTTTTTATTTTGTCATAAAACAATTGTTTTTGTTAATGTAAGTTTGTTTAAAATAAAATAATACTAATTTATTTAATATTTAGAAATTTAATCGGTAAGAGATTTAAAAAGTAAATCTACTTACCAAACCATTTCAAATAGTTTTAGCTATTTGAGTAATTAACTATTTCAAATTGTTATAAGCTTTTATTTTGTCATCAAACAATTAGTTATGTTCATATTATTTTATTCAAAATAAAATAATACTAATTTAATAGTATTTCAAAACTTAATAACCAAAAAATTAAAAATTAAATCTAATCACTGAACCAGTTTAAATCGTTAAGACTATATGAATGATAATCTATTTCAAATTGTTATAACCTTTTCTTTTGTCATAAAAACAATTGTTTTGTTCATACAAGCTTATTCAAATTAAAATAATACTAATTTAATAATATTTCAAAAATTAATAAGAGATTTAAAAAATAAATTTATTTATCAAATTAGTTTAAATGGTTAAGACAATTAGAAAAATTATCTATTTTAAATAATTTTGACCTTTTGTTTAGTTATAAAAAAATTGTTTCAATTCATACAAGCTTATTCAAAATAAATTAATACTAATTTATTAACTTTCAAAAAATTAATAAGAAAGAGATTTAAAAAAATAAATCTATTTATAGAACAAGTTCAAATAGTTATTATTATTTGAACAGTTTTCTATTTAAAATCATTATAACCTTTTGATTTGTCATAAAACAATTGTTTTAGTTAATACAAGCTTTGACAAAATAAAATAATACTAATTTATTAATATTTCTTAAATTAGTAAGTAAAAAATTTTAAAAATAAATTTGTTTACTGACTCAATTAAATAATTATGGCTATTTGAACAATTATCTATTTCAAATCATTATGACCTTTTGTTTTATCATAAAACAATTGTTTTTTATCACAGAAGCTTATTTGGTTAAAAATAATACTAATTTAATAATATTTTAAAAATTAATAAGTAAGAGGTTTAAAAAATAAATGTGTTTGCCGAACCAATTCAAATAGTAAAAACTATTAGAATAATTTTCTATTTCAAATCTTTATGACCTTTTATTTAATCATAAAATATTTGTTTCATATCTTACAAGCTTATTTGGAATAAAATAACCCAAATATATTAACATTCAAAAAATTAATAAGCAAAAGATTGGAAAAAAATAAATCTATTTACGGAAAAAATTTAAAATAGTTATGACTATTTGAATAATTATTTATTTAAAATAGTCATGACTTTTTGTTTTCCCATAAAACAATTGTTTTAGTTCATAAAAGCTTATCCAAAATAAAAAAATACTAATTTCTTAATATTTCAAAAATTAATAAGCATGAGTTTAAAAAATAAATTTGTTTACCAAAGAAATTCAAATAGTTACTACCAAACAATTGTTATAGTTCATACAAGCTTATTCAAAATAAAATAATACTAATTTATTAATATTTCAAAAATTAATAAGTAGGAAATCTAAAAAGTGAATTTGTTTACTGAATCAGTTCAAATAATTATGACCATTTCAACATTTATCTATTTCAAATCATTATTACCTTTTGCTTGATCATACAACAATTGGTTTTTATCATACAAGCTTTTTCAGAATAAAATAATACTAATTTATTAATCTTTCTAAAATTAATAGTAAGAGATTTAAAAAATAATTTCATTTATTGAACCAATTTAAATAGTTATAACTATTTGAACAATTGTGTATCAAATCATTATAACCTTTTGTTCTATCATAAAAAAATTATTTCTATTCAATCAAACTTGTTTGAAATAATATAATACTAATCTAATAATATTTCAAAATTAATAACTAAGAGATTTAAAAAATAAATTTATTTGTTAAACCAGTTCAAATAGTTAAGATTATATGAACAATCATCTATTTCAAATTGTTATGAACTTTTGTTTTGTCATAAAGCAATTTTTTCAATTTATACTAGCTTATTAGGAATAAAATAATATGAATTTATTAATATTTCAAAAATTAATAAGTAAGAGATTTTTAAAATAATTCTGTTTACCTAACCAAATCAAATAATTATGATTATTTGAACAATTGTCTATTTCAATTTATTACAACCTTTTAAAACAAAAGTTTTTGTTCATATAAGTTTGTTTGGAATAAAATAATACTAATCTACTAAAATTTCAAAAATTAAGAAGAGATTTAAAAAATAAATATGTTTATCCAAACAGTTCAAATAGTTATAAATATTTGAGCAATTATTTATTTCAAATCGCTATGATTTTTTGTTATGTAATAAAACAATAGTTTCTATTCATACAAGTATATTTGAATTAAAATAATATTAATTTATTACTATTTTGATAATTAACAAGTAAAAAATTTTAAAAATAAATATATTTACCAAACAAGTTCAAATAGTTATGACTATTTGACTAATTATCTATTTTAAATCATTCTAACCTTTTCTTTTGTAATAAAACAATTGTTTTAGTTCATATAATCTTATTTGATTAAATTAATACTAATTTATTACTATTTGAAAAATTAATGAGTAAGAGAATTAAAAAAGAATTTTTTTTAAGAAAAAAAGTTTAAATAGTTATAACTATCTAAACAATTATCGATTTCCTTTTGTTTTGTCATAAAACATAAGGACCTTTTGTTTTGTCATAAAACAATTGGCTCTATTGATGCAAGCTTATTTCAAATTAAATAATATAAATTTATTAATATTCTAAAAATTAATAAGTAAAAGATTTAAAAAATAAATCTTTTTATCAAATGAGTTTAAATTGTTATGATTATTTGAACAATTATTTATTTCAAATCATTATGACATTTTGTTTTTTCATAAAAAAATTATTTTTATTTATACAAAATTATTTAGAATAACATAATACTAATTTATTAATATTTCAAAAATTAATAAGAGATTTAAAAGCTAAATCTATTTACCAAACCAATTTAAATAGTTATGACTATTTGAATAATTATCTATCTCAAATCATTATGATTTTGTTTTGTCATAAAATAATTGTTTCTATTCATACAAGCTTATTCAGAGTAAAATATACCTAAACTAATAATATTCTAAAATTAATAATTAAGAGACTTTAAAAATAAATGTATTTACCAAACCAATTCAAATAGTTAAGACTATTATAATAGTTTTCTATTTCAAATCATTCTGACCTTTTTTTAGTCATAAAATATTTGTTTCAATTCATACATGCTTATCCAAAATAAAATAATACTATTCTATTAACATTCAAAAAATTAATAAGCAAGAAATTTTAAAAAAATAAATCTATTTACCGAACAAATTCAAATAGTTAAGTCTATTTGAACAATTATCCATTTAAAATCATTATGGCCTTTTGTTTTATAATAAAATAATTGTTTAGTTCAGAAAAGCTTATGCAAAATAAAATAATATTACTTTATTAATATTTCAAAAATTAAGAAGCTAGAGATTTTAAAAATAAATCAGTTTATCTAATCAGTTCAAATAATTTTGGTCATTTGAACAATTATCTATTTCACATCATTATGAACTTTTGTTTTGTCACAAAACAATTGTTTTTCATTGTATAAGCCTATTTGATATAAAATAATACTATTTATTTCAAATTGTTATGACTCTTTGTTTTGTTATAAAACAATAGTTTCTATTCATACAAGCGTATTTAAATTAAAATAATATTAATTTATTAATATTTTGACAATTAATAGGTAAAAGATTTAAAAAATAAATATGTTTATCGAACAAGTTCAAATAGACATAACTATTTGAGTAATTCTCTATTTCAAATTATTTTGACCTTTTCTTTTATAATAAAATAATTGTTTTAGTTCATACAAGCTTATTTGATGTAAAATAATACTAGTTTATTAATATTCCAAAAATTAATAAGTAAAATAATTTAAAAAAGAGTCTGTTTACCGAACAAGTTCAAATAGTTATGATTATCTAAACAATTATCTATTTTAAAACATAATGACCTTTTGTTTTGTTATAAAACAATTAGTTCTATGGATGTAAGCTTATTTCAAATAAAATAATATAAACTTATTAATATTTAAAAAATTAGTAAGTAAAAGATTTAAAAAATAAATATGTTTATGAAATAAATTGAAATAGTTATGACTATTTAAATAATTATTTATTTCAAATCATTATAACATTTTGTTTTGTCATAAAACAATTGTTTTTATTCATACAAAATTATTCAGAATAAAATAATATTAATTTATTAATATTTTAGAAATTAATAAGAGATTTAAAAACTAAATATGTTTACAAGACCAATTCAAATAGTTATGACTATTTGAATAATTATCTATCTCAAATCGTTATGATCTTTATTTTATCATAAAACAATTGTTTCCATTCATACAAGCTTATTTGGAGTAAAATATTGCTAAACTAATAATATTCTAAAATTAATAAGTAAGAGATTAAAAAAAAAATGAATTTGTTGAACAAGTTCAAATAGTTAAGACTATTAGAACAATTATCTACTTCAAATTGTTCTAACCTTTTGTTTAGTCATAAAATAATTGTTTCAATTCATACATGCTTATCCAAAATAAAATAATACTATTTTATTAACATTCAAAAAATTAATAAGCAAGAAATTTTAAAAAATAAATCTGTTTACCGAACAAATTTAAATAGTCAAGTCTATTTAAACAATTATCTATTTAAAATCATTATGATATTTTGTTTTATAATAAAATGATTGTTTTCCATTCATAAAAGCTTATGCAAAACAAAATAATATTACTTTATTAATATTTCAAAATTTGAAAAGTTGGAGATTTAAAAAATAAATCAATTTATAGAATCAATTCAAATAATTATGGCCTTTTGAGCAATTATCTATTTCAAATCGTTATGGATTTTTAATTTGTCATAAAACAATTGTTTTTCATCGTATAAGCCCATTCTAAATAAAATAATACTAACTTTTAATATTTAAAAAATTAATGAGTAGACAATTTTAAAAAAAAAATCTGTTTACCAAACCAATTAAAATAGTTATGACTATTTGAACAGTTATATATTTCAAATTGTTATCACCTTTTGTTTTGTCATAAAACAATTATTTATGTTAGTACAAGATTATTCAAAATAAAATAATACTAATCTAATAATATTATGAAAATTAATAACTTAGAGATTTAAAAAATAAATTTATTTGCCAAACCAGTTCAAGTAGTTAAGGCTATATGAATAATTATTTATTTTAAATTGTTATGACCTTTTGTTTTGTCATAAAACAAATGTTTTTGTTCATTTAAGTTTGTTTGGAATAAAATAATATTATTTATTAAATTTTAGAAATTAATAAGAGATTTAAAAAATAAATCTCTTTACTAAACTAGTTCAATTAGTTATAACAATTTGAACAATTGTTTATTTCAAATCATTATTCCCATTTGTTTTGTGACAAAACAATTGTTTCTATTGATACAATCTTTTTTGGAATAAAGTAATGTTAATTTATTAATATTCTAAAATTTAATAAGTAATTGATTTAAAAATTGAATCTATTGGCTTGACTAGTGCAAATAATTATAATAGTTTGAACAATTATCTATTTCAAATCATTTTGACCTTTTGTTTTGTCATAAAATAATTGTTTCTATTCGTACAAGCTTATTTAGAACAACATAATTCTAATTTATTAATATTCCAAAAATGAGAAAGGCAAATATTTAAAAATTGAATCTGTTTATCGAACAAGTTCAAATAGCTATGACTATTTGAACAATTATCTATTTCAAATTGCTATAACCATTTGTTTTGTCATAAACTAATTTTTTCCATTCATACAAGCTTATTTCAATTAAAATAAAACAAATTTATCAATATTCAAAAAATTAATAAGTAAAAGATTTAAAAAATAATTTTGTTTACCGAATAAGTTCAAATAGTTATGACTATTTGAATAATTATTTATTTCAAATTGTTACAATTTTTTGTTCTATCATAAAACAATTGTTTTTTGTTCATACAAATTTATTTGGATTAAAATAATATTATTTTATTAATATTTTGACAATTAATAAGTAAAAGATTTTAAAAATAAATATGTTTACCGAACAAGTTTAAGTAGTCATAACTATTTGAATAATTATCTATTTCAAATCATTATGACCTTTTGTTTCATCATAAAGCAATTGTATCAGTTCCTATAGGCTTATTCAAAATAAAATAATACTAATTTATTAATATTCTGAAAATTAATGAGTAAGAGATTTAAAAGGTGAATCTATTTATCGAACAAGTTTAGATAGTTATGACTATTTGAACAATTTTATATTTCAAATAATTAGGACATTTTGTTTTATCATAAAATAATTGTTTCTGTTCATACAAGCTTATTTCAAATAAAATAATATAAATTTATTAATATTAAAAAAATTAATAAGTAAAAATTTAAAAAATAAATATGTTTTCTAAACACGTTCAAATAGTTATAACTATTTGAACAATTATCTATTTCAAATGGTTATGACTTTTTATTTTGTCATAAACTAATTGTTTCTATTCATACAAGTGTATTCAAAATAAAATAATACTAGTTTAATAATATTCAAAAATTTAATCAGAAAAAGATTTAAAAGATAAATCTATTTACCTAGCAAGTTCAAATAGTTATTAGTATTTGAATAATTATTTATTTCAAATAGTTATGATCTTTTGTTTTGTCATAAAACAATTGTTTCTATTCATATAAGTTTATTTGTAATAAAAGAATACTAATTTATTAAGATTCTGAAAATTAATAGGTAAAAGATTTAAAAAATAAATCTATTTACCGAACAAGTTCATATAATCATGTCTATTTGAACAATTATCCATTCCAAATTGTTATGACCATTTGTTTTGTCATAAAGCAATTGTTTTTGTTCATGAAAAATTATTCAAAAAAAAATACTGATCTATTAATATTTTAAAAATTAAAAATAGATTTAAAACTAAATCTGTTTACTGAAACAATTCATATAGTTATGACTATTTGAATAATTATCTATCTCAAATTGTTATGATTTTTATTTAGCCATAAAACAATTGTTTCTTTTCATACAAGCTTACTCAAATTACAAAAAATACTAATTTAATAGTATTCCAAAAATTAATAAGTAAGAGATTTAAAAAATAAATATGTTTACCGAACCAATTCAAATTGTCAAGATTATTAGAACAATTACCTATTTCAAATCATTCTAACTTTTTCTTTACTCACAAAACAATTGCTTCAGTTCATACAAGCTTATTCCAAATAAATTAATACTAATTTACTAACATTCAAAAAATTAATGAGCAAAAGATTTTAAAAAATAAATTTGTTTACCGAACAAGTTCAAATAGATTTGACTATTTGAACAATTATCTATTTAAAGTTATTATGACCTTTTGTTTTGTCATAAAATAATTATTTTAGTTCATAAAAATTTATCCGAAATAAAATAATATTACTTTATTAATATTTCAAAAATTAATAAGCAAGAGATTTAAAAACCAAAGCTATTTTTGGAACCAGTTTAAATTGTTATGACTATTTGAACAAATATCAATCTCAAATAGTTATAATCTTTGTTTTGTCATAAAACAATTATTTCTAATCATACAAGCTTATTTGGATAAAAATAATACTAATTTAATAATATTCTGAAAATTAATAAGAGATTTAAAAAAATAAATGTGTTTACTGAACCAATTCAAATAGTTAAGACTATTAAAATAATTATCTATTTCAAATTATTCTGACCCAGTTTTTAGTCATATAATAATTGTTTTAGATCATACAAGCTTATTCTATTTATTGAATAAGTTCAAATAATTATAGCCATTTGAATAACTATCTATTTCAAATCGTTATTACCTTTTGTTTTGTCATAAAACAATTGTTTTTCAACATACAACCTTATGCGAAATAAAATAATACTAATTTGCTAATATTTCAAGAATTAATAAGAGATTTAAAAATTAAATCTATTTATTGAACTATTTCTAATAGTTATGACTATTTGAACAATTATCTATTTCAAATTGTTATAACCTTTTGTTCTATCGTAAAATAATTGTTTTTGTTCATACAAACTTATTTGAAATAAAATAATACTAATTTAGTATTATTCTAAAAATTAATAACTAAGAGATTTAAAAAATAAATCCATTTATCGAAATAGTTTAAACAATTAAGACTATTGAACAATTATTTATTTCAAATTGTTATGACCTTTTGTTTTGTCATAAAAGAATTATTTCACCTCACACAAGCTTATTCAAAATAAAATAAAACTAATTTATTAATATTTCAAAAATTTATAAGAGATTTAGAAAATAATTCTATTTACGAAACTAATTCAAATAATTATAACTATTTGAACAATTGTTTATTCCAAATCTTTATTACTTTTTCTTTTGTCATAAAACAATTGCTTTCATCAATATAAGTTTATTCACAAAAAATAATACCAATTTATTAATATTTAAAAAGTTAATCAATAAGAGATTTAAAAAGTAAATCTGTTTACAAACCATTTCAAATAGTTTTGACTATTTGAAAATTATCTATTTCAAATTGTTATAACATTTTATTCAGAATAAAATAATAATAATTTAATAATATTATGAAACTTAATAACCTAGAAAATTAAAATATAAATCTAATTGCCTAACCAATTCAAATAGCTAAAACTATATGAATGATTATCTATTTGAAATCATTATGACTTTTTTCTTTTGTTGTATGACAATTATTTTGTTCGTACTAGCTTATTCTAATTAAAATAATACTATTTAATAATATTTCAAAAATTAATAAGTAAAGCTTTAAAAAAAATTTTATTTATCGAATCAGTTCAAATGGTTAGACTATTAGAACAATTATCTATTTCAAATCATTATGATTTATTCTTTAGTTATAAAACAATTATTTCAGTTCATACAAGCTTATTCAAAATTAATTAATGCTAGTTTAGTAACATTCAAAAAATTAATAATAGAAAGAAATTTAAAAATAAATATGTTTACCGAACAAATTCAAAAAATTATTACTATTTGAATAGTTTTCTACTTAAAATCATTATAAACTTTTGATTTGTTATAAGACAATTGTTTCAGTTAATACAAGCTTAAATGGAATAAAATAATACTAATTCATTAATATTTCTTAAATTAATAAGTGAAAAATTTTAAAAATAAATTTGTTTACTGAATCAATTAAAATAATTATGCCCATTTGAATGATTATCTATTTCAAATCATTATGAAATTTTGTTTTGTCATAAAACAATTGTTTTTGGTCATACAAGCTTATTCAAAATAAGATAATACTAATTTATTAATATTTCAAAAATTAATAAGAGATTTAAAACATAAATCAGTTTACCGAACCAGCTCAAATAGTTATGACTATTTGAAAAATTATCAATCTCAAATCGTTTAGATCTTTGTTTTTTCATAAGACAACTGTTTTTTATCATAAAAGCTTATTTGGTTAAAAATAATACAAAATTTTATAATATTTCAAAAATTAGTAAGTAAGAAATTTAAAAAATAAATGTGTTTACTGAACCAGATCAAATAGGTAAAACTATTAGAATAATTATCTATTTTCAATCATTTTGACCTTTTTGTTTAGTCATAAAATATTTGTTTTATATCTTACAAGTTTATTCAGAATAAAATAATCCAAATTTATTAACATTAGAAAAATTAATAAGCAAAAGATTTAAAAAAATAAATCTGTTTACTGAACAAGTTCAAATAGTTATGATTATTTGAATAATTATTTATTTAAAATCATTATGACCTTTTGTTTTGATATAAAACAATTGTTTCAATTCATAAAAGCTTATCCAAAATAAATAAGACTAATTTCTTAATATTCTCAAAATTAATAACCAAGAGTTAAAAAAATAAATTTGTTTATTGAATAAATTCAATAGTTATGACTATTTGAACAATTGTCTATTTAAAATCATTATGACCTTTTGTTTTGATATAAAACAATTGTTTCAGTTCATAAAAGCTTATCCAAAATAAATAAGACTAATTTCTTAATATTCTGAAAATTAATAACCAAGAGTTAAAAAAATAAATTTGTTTACTGAATAAATTCAATAGTTATGACCATTTGAACAATTGTCTATTTAAAATCATTATGACCTTTTGTTTTGTTATGAAACAATTGTTTCAGTTTATACAAACTTATTCAAAATAAAATAATACTAATTTATTAATATTTCAAAAATTAATAACTTAGTGATTTAAAAAATAGTTAAAATCATTAACAATTTACCAAATCAATTCAAATAATTATGGCTATTTCAATAATTATCTATTTTAAATCATTATTACATTTTGTTTGGTCATATAAAAAAGTTTTTTATCATATAAGTTTATTTGGAATAAAATAATAGTAATTTATTAATCTTTCAAAAATTAATAAGTAAGATATTTCAAAATAAATTTGTTTACCAAATGAGTTTAAATAGTTATGACTATTTGAACAATTATATACTTCAAATCATTATAACTGTTTGTTTTGTCATAAAACAATTATTATATTCATACAAGCTTATTCAAAATAAAATAATACTAATCTAATAATATTCTAAAAATTAATAACTAAGAGATTTAAAAAATGAATTTGTTTGCCAAACTATCTCAAATAATTAAAAGTGTATGAACAATTATCTATTTCAAATCTTTTTGTTTTATCATACATGTTAGCTTTTTTGAAATAAAATAAAACGAATTTATTAATATTGCAAAAATTAATATGTAAGAGCTTTAAAAAATAATTTTGTTTTCTTAAGCAGTTCAAATAATTATAACAATTTGAATAATTATCTATTTCAAATCGTTATGTCCCTTTGTTTTATCATAAAACAAATGGTTTTGTTCATATAAGTTTGTTCAGAATAAAATAATACTAATCTATTGATATTTCAAAAATTAATAAGGGATTTAAAAAATAAATCTATTTATCAAACTAGTTAAATAGTTATGACAACTTGAGTAATTATTTATTTCAAATCATTATGAATTTTTGTTCTTTTATAAAACAATAGTTTCTATTCATGCAAGCATAATTGGATTAAAATAACACTAATTTATTAGTATTTTGACAATTAATAAGTAAAAAGTTTTTAAAAATAAATATGTTTACCGAACTAGATCAAATAGTCATGACTATTTGAATAATTATTGATTTCTATTCATACAAGCTTATTCAAAATAAAATAAAACTAATTTATTAATATTTCAAAATTTAATAAGTGATTTAAAAAATGAATTTGTTTATTGAATCAATTCAAATAATTATGGCCATGTCAACAATTATATATTTTGAATCGTTATGGCCTTTTGTTTCGTCATATAAGAATTGTATTTGAACATTTGAGCTTATTCAGAATAAAATAATATTAATTTATTAATCTTTCAAAAGTTAATAAGTAAGAGATTTAAAAAATAAATCTATTTACCAAACTAGTTCAAATAGTTATGACTAATTGAACAATTGTAAACTTCAAATCATTATAACCTTTTGTTCTATCTTAAAACAATTATTTTTGTTCATACAAGTTTATTAGAAATAAAATAACATTAATCTAATAATATTCCAAAAATTAATAACTAAGAGAATTAAAAAATAAATTTGTTTGCCAAACTAGTTTAAATATTTAAAACTATATGAACAATTATCTATTTTAAATCATTATGACCTTTTGTTTTGTCATAAAATAGGTTTTGTTGAATTCATACTAGCCTTTTTGGAATAAAATAAAATAAATTTATTAATATTTTAAAAATTAATAAGAGATTTAAAAAATAGTTTTGTTTACCTAACTAGTTTAAATAATTATGACTATCTAAACAATTGTATATTTTAAATCATTATGACATTTTGTTTTATCATAAAATAAATGTTTGTGTTCATAGAAGTTTGTTCAAAAGAAAGTAATACTAATCTATTAATTTTTCAAAAATTAATAAGAGATTTAAAAAATAATTATGTTTATCAAACAAGTTTCAAATAGTTATAAATATTTATGCGATTATTTATTTAAAATCATTATGACTTTTTGTTTTGTTATAAAACAATAGTTTCTATTCATATAAGCTTATTTAAATTAAAATAATACTAATTTATTAATATTTTGACAATTAATAAGTAAAAATTTTTAAAAATAAATATGTTTACCGAACTAGATCAAATAATCATGACTATTTGAATAACTATCCCTTTCAAATTGTTATGACCTTTTATTTTGTCATAAAAAAATTGTTTCAGTCTATATAAGCTTATTCAAAATAAAATAATACTAATTTATTAATAATTCAAATTTTAATAATAAAGAGATTTAAAAAATGAATCTATTTATTGGACAAATTTAAATAATTATGACTGTTTAAACAATTATCTATTTGAAATAGGTAAAAACTTTTCTTTTGTCATAAAAGAATTCTTTTTTGGTTCATCCAAGCTTATTTTGAAAATAATGCAAATTTATTAATATTAAAGCAATTAATAAGTAAAATATTTTAAAACTAAATCTATTTATCGAATAAATTCAAATCATTATGTCTATTTGAGCAATTATTTCAAGTTCAATAGTTATGACTATTTGAATAATTATCTATTTCAAATCATTTTGACCTTTCTTTTGTAATAAAACACTTGTTTCAATTCATATAAGCTTATTTGAAATAAGATAATTCTAATTTATTAATATTCCAAAAATTAATGAGTAAGAGAATTAACAAAAGAATAGGTTTACTGAATAAGTTGAAATAGTTATGATTATCTCAACAACTATCTATTTTAAAAATTATGACCTTTGTTTTGTCATAAAACAATTGATTATGTTCATGTAAGTTTATTTTGAATAAAATAATTTAAATTTATTAATACTCCAAAAATTAATAAGTAAAATTTAAAAAAAAATAAATATATTTTCTGAACACGTTCAAGTAGTTATGACTATTTGAAGAATTATCTATTTCAAATCGTTATGACCTTTTGTTTTGTCATAAACCAATTGTTTCTGTTCATAAAAGATTTTTCAAAATGAAATAATACTAATTTATTAAAATTCTAAAAATTAATAAGTAAAAGATTTAAAAAGTAAATTTGTTTATCGAGTAAGTTCAAATAATTATGACTATTTGAATAATTATTTATTTCAAATTGTTATGATATTTTGTTTTGTCACAAAACAATTGCATCTATTTATACAATTTTATTCAAAATAAAATAATACTAATTTATTAGTATTCTAAAAATTAATAAGTTTGAGATTTAAAAAATAAATCTATTTACTAAACATGTTCAAATAGTCATGTCCATTTGAACTATTATCTAGTTCAAATCGTAATGGCATTTTGTCTTGTCGTTAAAGAATTCTTTTTGTTCATGCAAAATTATTCAAAATAAAATAATGCTAATTTATTAATATTTTGATAATTAATAAGAGATTTAAAAATGAAATATATTTACTGAAATAGTTCAAATAGTTATGACTATTTGAACAATTATCTATCTCAAATCTTTATGATCTTTATTTGTCAAAAAATATTTTTTTCTTTTCATTCATGCTTATTTGGATTAAAATAATACTAATTTAATAATATTTCAAAAATTAGTAAGTAAGAGATTTAAAAAATAAATGTGTTTGCCAAACTAGTTCAAATAGTTAAGACTATTAGAACAATTATATATTTTAAATCATTTTAACCTTTTGTTTAGTCATAAAGCAATTATTTCAGTTCATACAAGCTTATTTAGAATAAAATAATATTAAGTTATTAACATTTGAAATATTAATGAGCAAGAGATTTAAAAAAATAAATTTGTTTACCAAACAACTTGAAATATATTTGACTATTTGAATAATTATCTGTTTAAAGTTGTTATAATCTTTTGTTTTGTCATAAATCAATTATTTTCAATTCATAAAAACTTATCTAAAATAAAATAACACTATTTTATTAATATTTCAAAAATTAATAAGCAAGAGATTTAAAAACTAAAGTTATTTTTCTGAACTATTTCAAATGGTTATGACTATTTGAATAAATATCAATCTCAAATCGTTATGATCTTTGTTTGTTCATAAAACAATTATTTTTTATCATACAAGCTTATTCAAATAAAATAATACTAATTTAATAATATTCTAAAAATTAATAAGAGATTTAAAAAATAAATGTGTTTGCCAAACCAGTTTAAATAGTTAAGACTATTAGAAAAATTATATTTTTCAAATCATTTTGACCTTTTGTTTAGTCATATAATAATTATTTCAATTCATACAAGATTATTTGAAATAAAATAATACTAATTTATTGACATTCAAAAAATTAATAAGTATGAGATTTGAAAAAATAAATTTGTTTATCAAACAAGTTCAAATAGTTATGGCTATTTCAACAATTATCTATTTAAAATCATTATGACCATTTATTTTGTCATAAAACAATTGTTTTAGTCTATAAAAGCTTATCCAAAATAAAATAATACTATTTTATTAATATTTCAAAAATTAATAAGCAAGAGATTTAAAAAATAAATTAGTTTTTCAAATTAGTTCAAACAATCATGGCTATTTAAATTACTATCTATTTTAAATAGTTATTACCTTTTATTTTGTCATAAAACAATTGTTTTTCAACATACAAGATTTTTTGAAATAAAATAATGCTAATTTAATAATATTTGAAAAATTAATAAAAGATTTAGAAAAGAAATCTATTTGCTGAACCAGTTCAAATAGTTATGACTATTTGAACAATTATCTATTTCAAATTGTTATAATTTTTGTCCTATCATAAAATAATTTTTTTTATTCATACAAGCTTATTTGAAATAAAATAATAATAATTTAGTAATATTTTGAAAATTAATAACTATGATTTAAAAAAATAAATTCATTTGCCAAATTAGTTTAAATAGTTAAGACTATATGAATAATTATTTATTTCAAATTGTTATAACCTTTTATTTTGTCATAAAATAATTATTTCAGCTCATATAAGCCTAATAGGAATAGAATAAAATTAATGTATTAATATTTCAAATTTATAAGTAAGAGATTTAGAAAATAATTCTATTTACAAAATCAGTTCAAATAATTATAACTATTTGCACAATTATCTATTTTAAATCGTTATTACTTTTTGTTTTGTCATAAAACAATTGTTTTTGTTAATATAAGTTTGTTTGAAATAAAATAATACTAATTTATTAATATTTAAAAAATAGTTTAGACTATTAGAATAATTATATGCTTCAAATCATTTTGACTCTTTGTTTAGTCATAAAACAATTTTTTCAATTCATACAAGCTTATTTAGAATAAATTAATACTAATTTATTAACATTCTAAAAATTAATAAGAGACTTAAAAAATAAATCTGTTTACCGAACAAGTTCATATAGTTATTATTATTTGAACAATTGTCTATTTAAAATCGTTATAACCTTTTGATTTCTCATAAAATAATTGTTTCAGTTAATACAAGCTTATTTGGAATAAACTAATACTAATTTATTAATATTCCAAAATTAATAAGTAAAAATTTAAAAAATAAATTTGTTTACCGAGCGAGTTCAAATAGTTATGACTATTTGAACAATTATTTATTTCAAATCATTATGATCTTTCATTTTTTCATAAAACAATTGTTTCTATTCATACAAGTTTACTTGGAATAAAATAATACTAATTTATTAACATTCTAAAAATTAATAAGTTGAAGATTTAAAAAATTAATCAATTTACCGAACAAGTTCAAATTGTCTTGTCCATTTGAACTATTATCTATTTCAAATCGTTATAACATTTTGTTTTGTCATAAAACAATTGTTTCTATTTCTACAAAATTATTTATAATAAAATAATACTAATTTATTACTATTTCAAAAATTGATAAAACAGTTAAAAACTAAATCTCTTTACTAAACCAGTTTAAATAGTTATGAATATTTAAACAATTATCTATCTCAAATTGTTATGATCTTTGTTTTGTCCTAAAACATTTATTTCTATTCATACAATAAAACATTTATTTCTATTCATACAAGCTTATTTGAAGTAAAATATTGCTAAGTTAATAATATTCTAAAACTTAATAAGTAAGGATTTAAAAAATAAATGTATTTGTCGATCCTGTTTAAATAAATAAGATAATTATAATGATTATTTATTTTAAATTGTTCTGACCTTTTGTTTAGTCATAAAATAATTGTTTTAGTTCATATATGAATATTCAACATAAAATTATATTAATTTATTAATATTCAAAAAATTAATAAGCAAGAAATTTAATAAAAAATAAATCTATTTATTGAACAAGTTCAAATAGTTATGACTATTTGAATAATTATCTATCTAAAATCATCATGACCTTTTATTTTATAAAAAAAAACAATTATTTTAGATCATAAAAGCTTATCCCAAATAAATAATATTACTTTATTGATATTTGAAAAATTGATAAGTCAAAGATTTAAAACATAAATTAGTTTATCAAATCAATTAAAATAATTATGGTCATTTGAACATTTATCTATTTCAAATCATTATTAACTTTTGTTTTGTCATAAAATAATTGCCTTTCATCATACTAGCTTATTCGTAATAAAATAATATTAATTTATTAATATTTCAAAAATTAATAAAATAGAGATTTAAAAAATAAGTCTGTTTATTGAATCAATTCAAATAGTTATGACTATATGTATTTCAATTTCTTATAACCTTTTGTTCTATCATAAAACAATTATTTCTATTCATACAAGTTTATTTGGAATACAATAATACTAATGAAATATTATTATGAAAATTAATAACTAATAGATTTAAAAAATAAATTTGTTTGCTAAACCAATTCAACTAGTTAAGGCTATATGAACAATTCTTTATTTTAAATTGTTATGACATTTTGTTTTATCCTAAAATAATTTTTTCAGTTCTTACTAACTTATTAAGAATAAAATTAAATAAATTTATTAATATTTCAAAAATTAATCAATAAGAGATATAATAAATAATTTTGTTTGCTAAGCTAGTTGAAATAATTATGACTATTCGAACAATTATCTATTTCAAATCATTATGACATTTTGTTTTGTCATAAAACAAATGTTTTTATTCAAATAATTATGTTTGAAATAAAATAATATTAATTTATAATATTTTGAAAATTAATAAGTAAGAGAATTAGAAAATAAATTTGTTTACTAAACCAATTCAATTAGTTATAACTATTTGAATAATTATTTATTTCAAATAGTTATGACTATTGTTCATAAAACAATTATTTTTATTCATACAGTCTTATTCAGAATAAAGTAATGCTAATTTATTAATATTCTAAAAATTAATAAGTAATAGATTTAAAAAAAAAAAGAATCTATTGGCCTAACTAGTGTAAATAGTTCTGACTATTTGAACAATTATCTATTTCAAATTGTTATAACCATTTGTTTTATCACAAAACAATTGTTTTTATTCACACAAGCTTATTTGAAATAACATAATTCTAATTTATTAATATTTTAAAAATTAATAAGAGATTTAAAAAATGAATCTGTTCACTGAACAAGTTCAAATAGTTATGATTATTTGAACAATTATTTATTTCAAATCACTATAACCTTTTGTTTTGTCATAAAACAATTTATTCTATTCATAGAAGCTTATGTCAAATAAAATAATACAATTTTTTTAATATTCCAAAAATTAATAAGTAAAGAATTTAAAAATAAATCTGTTTACCAAATAAGTTTGAATAGTTATAACTATTTGAACAATTATTTATTTTAAATTGTTATGACTTTTTGTTTTGTCATAAAGCAATTGTTTTTGTTCATAAAAGCTTATTTGAATTAAAAAAATATTAATTTATTATATTTAGACAATTAATAAATAAACTATTTTAAAAATAAATATGTTTACCAAACAAGTTCAAATAGTTATAACTATTTGAATAACTATCTACTTCAAATCATTATGAAATTGTGTTTTTCTATAAAACAATTGTACCAATTTATATAGGCTTATTCAAAATAAAATAATACTAATTTATTAATATTCTAAAAATTAATGACCAAGAGATTTAAAAAATGAATCTGTTTACCAAACAAGTTCAAATAGTTATGATTATTCAGACAATTATCTTTTTAAAATCATTATGACCTTTTTGTTTTGTCATAAAGCAATTATTTCTATTCATACAAGCTTATTCTAAATTAAATAATATAAATTTATTAATATTCCAAAATTTATTAAGTAGAAATTTAAAAATAAATTTGTTTTCTGAACACGTTCAAATAGTTATGACTATTTGAACAATTATCTATTTTAAATATTTATGACCTTTCATTTTGTTATAAACCAATTGTTTCTTTTAGACAAGCTTATTTGAAATAAAATAATATTAATTTATTAATATTCCAAAAATTAATATGCCAAAGATTTAAGAAATAAATTTGTTTATCGAACATGCTCAAATAGTTATCACTGTTTGAATAATTATTTATTTCAAATAGTTATGATCTTTTGTTTTATCATAAAACAATTGTTTTTGTTCATACAAGTTTATTCAAAATAAAATAATACTAATTTATTAATATTTTGAAAATTAATAGGTAAGAGATTTAAAAAATAAATCTATTTACCAAACAAGTTTAAATAACCATGTCCATTTGAACAATTATCTATTTCAAATTGTTATGACCTTTTGTTTTATCATAAAAAAATTGTTTTTGTTGATATAGAATTATTCAAAATAAAATAATATTGATTTATTAATATTTTAAAAATTAATAAGAGATTTAAAAACTAAATCTATTTACCGAATCAATTCAAATAATTATGACTATTTGAACAAGTATCTATCTCAAATCATTCTGATATTTATTTATCATAGAACAATTGCTTTTTTTCATATAAACTTATTTGAATTAAGATAATACTAATTTAATAATAAAATAAATGTGTTTTGCTAGGCCAGTTTAAATAGTTAAGACTATTAGAACAATTATCATTTTCAAATTGTTCTAACCTTTTGTTTACTCATAAAACAATTATTTCAGTTCATATTAGCTTATTTGGAATAAAAAAATTAATAAGCAAGAGATTTTAAAAAATAAATTTGTTTATCGAACAAGCTCAAATGGATATGACTATTTGAACAATTATCTATTTAAAATCGTTATGACCTTTTGTTTTGTCATAAAATAATTGTTTCGGTTCATAAAAACTTATCCAAAATAAATAATATTACTTTATTAATATTTCAAAAATTATTAAAGATGAGATTAAAAACTAAAGTTGTTTTTCGAACTAGTTCAAATAGTTACAACTATTTGAACATTATCTATTTCAAATAGTTATGATCTTTGTTTTGTCATAAAAAAATTGTTTCTAATCATACAAGCTCATTCAGATAAAAATAATACTAATTTCATTATATTTTGAAAATTAATAAGTAAGAGATTTAAAAAATAAATGTGTTTGCCAAATCAATTCAAATGATTAAGACTATTAGAATAATTATCTATTTCAAATCATTCTAACCTTTTGTTTAGTCATAAAATAATTGTCCCAATTCATACAAGCTTATTCAGAATAAAATAATACTAATTTATTAGCATTCAAAAAATTAATAAGCAAGAGATTTGAAAATTTGTTTATCAAACAAGTTCAAATAGTTATGATTATTTGAACAATTATCTATTTAAAATCGTTATGAACTTTTGATTTGCCTTAAAACAATTGTTTCAATTCATAAAAGCTTATCTAAAATAAACTAATACTGCTTTATTAATATTTCAAAAATTAATAAGTGAGATTTAAAAAATAAATCACTTAACTGAACAATTCAAATAATTATGGCCATTTGAACAATTATCTAATTCAAATTGTTATTACCTTTTGTTTTCTCATAAAATAATTGTTTTTCAACATACAAGCTTATTTGAAATAAAAACGTTATTACCTTTCGTTTTGTCTTGAAACAATTATTTTTCAACCTACAAGCTTATTTCAAATAAAATAATACTAATTTATTAATATTTCAAGAATTAGTAAGAGATTTAAAAATAAATCTATCTACCGAATTGGTTCAAATAATTATGACTATATGAACAAGTATCTATTTCAAATTGTTGTAACCTTTTGTCTATCATAAAATAATTATTTTTATTCATACAAGTTTATTCGAAATAAAATACCACTAATTTAATAATATTCTAAAAATTCATAACTAAGAGATTTAAAAATAAATCCCTTTGCCAAACCAGTTCAAATAATTAAAATTGTAAGAACAATTATCTATTTTAAATTATTATGACCTTTTATTTTGTCATAAGACAATTATTCCAGCTCATACAAGTTTATGCCGAATAAAATAAAACTAATTTGTTAATATTTCAAAATTTTATAAGTAAGAGATTTAAAATAATTCTATTTATCGAACCAGTTCAAATAAGTATAACTATTTGAACAATTATCTATTTCAAATTGTTATTATTTTTTGTTTTGTGATAAATAATTGTTTTTGTTCATATAAGTTTGTTCCAAATAAAATAATACTAATTTATTAATATTTAGAAAATTAATCAGTAAGAGATTTAAAAAATAAATTTGTTTACCAAACCATTTCAAATAGTTTTGGCTATTTGAATAATTATCCATTTCAAATCGTTGTAACTTTTTGTTTTCTCATCGAACAATTAGTTCTATTCATATTATTTTATTTGGAATAAAATAATACTATTTAATAATATTTGAAACTTAATAACCAAGAAAATTAAAAATAAATGTAATTGTGGAACCAATTCAAATAGTTAAAACTATATGAATGATTATCAATTTCAAACCGTTATGACCTTTTGTTTTGTCATAAAACAATTTTTTTATCCATACAAGCCTTATTTTGAAAAAAAATGATACACAATTATGAATATTTCAAAAATTAGATAAGTAAGGAGATTTGAAAAATAAATTTGTTTACTGAACCAGTCAATATGGTTTAAGACTATTATAAATTACTCATTTCAAAATCATTTGACCTTTATTATAGTCAAAAACAATGCTTAAGTTCATACAAGCTTATTGAGAATAAATAATACTAATTATCAACATTCCAAAAATTAAATAAGACAGAAATTTTAAAAAATATAAATCATTTACCGAAAAGTCAAATATATTCCTATTTGAACCATGTCTATTGAAATATTATGAATTTATTTTGTCATAAACAATGTTTTAGCTAATACAAGCTTAGAAGAAAAAAATAATACTAATTTTTAATATTTCAAATTAATAGTAAGAGATTTAAAAATAAATTGTATGAATCAATTAAAATAATTATGGCTATTTGAACAATTATTTATTTCAAACAGCTATGACCTTTATTTTTATTATAAAACAATTGTTTTTGATTATGCAAGCTTATTCGAAATAAAATAATATTAATTTATTAATTTCAAAAATTAATAACTAAGAGATTTAAAAAATAAATCTATTTATCGAGCCATTTCAAATAGTTATGACTATGTCAACAATTATCAATCTTAAATCATTATGATCTTTGCTTTGTCATAAAATAATTGTTTCTAATAATATAAGCTTATTCAATTAAAAATAAAATTAATTGAATAATATTCTGAAAATTAATAAGTAAGAGATTTAAAAAATAAATGTGTTTGTTAAACTAGTTCAAATAGTTAAAATTATTAGAATAATTATCTATTTGAAATCATTCTGACCTTTTTTTAGTCATAAAATATTTGTTTCATATAATACAAGCTTATTTAGAATAAAATAATCTATATATATTAACATTCAAAAAATTAATAAGAGATTTGAAAAAAAAAAATTATTTACCGAGCAAGCTCAAAAGTTATGACTATTTGAACAATTACTTATTTAAAATTGTTATGACCTTTTGTTTTGTCATAAAACAATCATTTTAGTCAAAAAAGCTTATCCAAAATAAAATAATACTAATTTATTAGTATTTCAAAAATTAATAAGCTACATATTTACAAAATAAATTTGTTTTCTAAACAAATTCAAATAGTTATGACTATTTGAATAATTGTATATTTAAAATCGTTATGACCTTTTGTTTTGTCATAAAACATTTGTTTCAATTCATACAAGCTTATTCGAAATAAAACAATAATAATTTATTAATATTCTAAAAATTAATAAGTAAGTGACTTAAAAAGTGAATCTATTTACCAAATCAATTCAAATAATTATCGCAATTTTAACAATTATCTATTTCAAATCGTTATGAACTTTTTTTTGTCATAAAACAATTGTTTTTCATCATACAAGCTTATTCTAAATAAAATAATACTAATTTATCAATGTTTCAAAAACTAATAAGAGATTTAAAAAAAAAATTTACCTAACCAATTCAAATAATTATGATTATTTGAATAATTATCTATTTTAAATTATTATGACCTTTTATTTCATCATAAAATAAATTTTTTTCTTAATATAAGTTTGTTTGGAATAAAGTAATACTAATCTATTAATATTTTGAAAACTAATAAGAGATTTAAAAAATAAATCTAATTATCAAACTAGTTCAAATTATTATGACTATTTAACAAATTATTTATTTCAAATCGTTATGACTTTTTGTTCTACTATAAAACATTTGTTTCTATTCATACAAGCTTATTTGAATTAAAATAATACTAATTTATTAATATTTTGACAATTAGTAAGTAAAAAATTCAAAAAATAAATATGTTTACCTAACTAGATCAATTAGTCATGGCTATTTGAATAATTATTTATTTCAAATCATTATGACCTTTTGTTTTGTCATAAAAGAATTGTTTCAATTCATATAAGTTTATTCAAAATAAAATAATACCAATTTATCAATATTTTGAAAATTAATAATTAAGAGATTTCAAAAAATGAATTTGTTTATCAAATAAGTTTAAATAATTATGATAATTTGAACAATTATTTATTTGAAATCACTATAACTTTTTGTTTTATCATAAAATATTTTTTTTGTTCATACAAGCTTATTTCGAATAAAATAATATAAAATTATTAATATTAAGACAATTAATTAGTAAAAAATTTAACAAATAAATGTGTTTATTGAACTAATTTAAATCGTTATGTCTATTTGAATAATTATTTATTTCAAATTGTTATGACTTTTTGTTTTGCCATAAAACAATTGTTTCTATTCATACAAGGTTATTCGGATTAAAATAATATTAATTTATTAATTTTTTGACAATTAATAAGTAGAAGATTTTTAAAAACATATGTTTACCAAACAATTTGAAATAGTCATGACAATTTGAATAACTAACTATTTCAAATAATTATGACCTTTTGTTTTATAATAAAAACAATTGTTTTAGTTCAAATAAGCTTATTTGAAATAAAGTAATACTAATTTATTAATATTCCAAAAATTAATGAGTAAGAGAATTAAAAAATAAATCTATTTACCAACCATATTCAAATAGTTATGACTATCTAAACAATTATCTATTTTAAAACATTATGACCTTTTGTTTTGTCACAAAATAATTGTTTTTGTTCATGCAAGCTTATTTTGAATAAAATAATATAAATTTATTAATATTCCAAAAAGTAATCAATAAAAATTTTAAAAATAAATCTATTTTCTTGACACTTTCAAATACTTATGACGATTTGAATAATTATCTATTTCAAATAGTTATGACAATTTATTTTGTCTTAAACCAATTGTTTTGTTCATAAAAGCTTATTCAAAATAAAATAATACTAATTTATTAAAAATTAAAAAATTAATAAGTAAAATATTTAAAAAATAAATTTGTTTATCGAGTGAGTTCAAATAGTTATAATTATTTGAATAATTATTTATTTCAAATCGTTATGATATTTTATTTTATCGTAAAACAATTGCCTCTATTCATACAAACTTATTCGAAATAAAATAATATTAATTTATTAATATTCTAAAAGTTAATAAGTTGGAGATTTAAAAAATAAAATTTTTCACCAAACAAATTAAAATAGTCATGTCCATTTGAACTATTATTTATTTTAAATTGTTATGACTTTTTTGTTGTAAAACAATTGTTTCTATTCATATAAAATTATTCAAAAAAAAACTAATTTATTAATATTTCAAAAATTAATAAGAAATTTAAAAACTAAATCTATTTATCGAACCAATTCAAATAGTTATGACTATTTGAACAATTATCTATCTCAAATCATTATGATTTTTGTTTTGTCATAAAATAATTGTTTTTATTCATATAAGATTATTTGGAGACAAATATTGCTAAATTAATAATATAATAAAAATTGATAAGATATTTAAACAATAAATGTGTTTGTTAAGCTAATTCAAATAGTTACGACTATTAAAACTATTATCTATTTTAAATCGTTCTGACCATTTGTTTAGTCATAAAACAATTTTTTCAGTTCATACATGCTTATTCCAAATAAAATAATACTAATTTAGTAACATTCAAAAACTAATAAGTAAGAAATTAAAAAAATAAATCTATTTACCGAACAAATTCAAATAGTTAGGACTATTTGAACAATTATCTATTCAAAATAAATATGAACTTTTGTTTTATCATAAAACAATTGTTTTAGTTCATAAAAGCTTATCCAAAATAAAATAATTTACTTTATTAATATTTCAAAAATTGATAAGTTAGAGATTTAAAAATAAGTTAGTTTATCAAATCAGTTCAAATAATTATGGCCATTTCAACAATTACTACTTCAAATCATTATGAACTTTTGTTTTATCATAAAACAATTGTTTTTCATCATACAAGCATATTTAGAATAAAATAATATTAATTTAATAATATTAAAAAAAATTAATAGGTAGCAAATTTAAAAAATAAATTTGTTTATCGAACTAGCTCCTATTTGAATAATTATCTATTTTAAATCGTTATAACGTTTTGTTTCATTATAAAATAATTGTTTTAGTTCATATAAGCTTTTTAGAAATAAAATAATACTAACTTAATAATATTTTAAAAATGAATAACTAAGAGATTTAAAAAATAAATCTATTTACCAAAGTAGTGTAAACAATTAAGAATTTATGAATAATTATCTATTCCAAATCGTTATGATTGTTTTGTCATAAAATAATTGTTTCAATTCATACAAACCTATTCAAAATAAAATAATACTAATTTATTAATATTTCAAAAATTAATAAGTAAGTGATTTAAAATGTGAATTTGTTTACTGAATCAGTTGAAATAATTATGGCCATGTCAACAATTATCTATTTCAAATCATTATTACCTTTTGTTTGGTCATATAACAATTGTTTTAGAACATTCAAGCTTATTCAAATAAAATAATATCAATTTATTAATCTTTCAAAAATTAATAAGGAAGAGATTTAAAAATAAATCTTTTTACTAAACTAGTTCAAATAGTTATGACTGTTTGAACAATTGTAAAGTTCAAATCATTATAACCTTTTGTTCTTTCATAAAACAATTATTTCTATTCATACTAGCTTATTTTAAATAAAATAATACTAATATAATAATATTTCAAAAATTAATAACTAAGAGATTTAAAAAATAAATTTGTTTGTCGAACCAGTTCAAATAATTAAGACATATGAACAATTATCTATTTCAAATTGTTATGACATTTTGTTTTGTCACAAAACAATTTTTTTAATTCATACTAGCTTATTTAGAATAAAATAAAATGAATTTATTAATATTTCAAAAATTAATAAGTAAGAGATTTAAAAAATAATTTTATTTACCTAATCAGTTCAAATAATTATGACTATTTGAACAATTATCTATTTCAAATCATTATGACCTTTTGTTTTGTCATAAAACAAATGTTTTTGTTCATATAAGTTTGTTCAGTATAAAATAATATTAATCCTATTAATATTTCAAAAATTAATAAAAGATTTAAAAAATAAATCTATTTATCAAACTAGTTCAAATAGTTATGACTATTTAAGCAATTATTTGCTTCAAATCATTATGACTTTTTGTTCTGTTATATGTTCATACAAGCTTATTCGAGTTAAAATAATACTGATTTACTAAAATTTTGACAATTAATAATTAAATTTTTTTTAAATAATTATGTTTATTGAACTATATTAAATCGTTATGACCTTTTGTTTTGTTGTAAAAAATTATTTCTATTTATATAAGCTCATTTGAAATAAAATAATACTAAGTTATTAATATTCCAAAAATTAATAATTAAGAGATTTAAAAAATGAATCGATTTATCAAACTAATTTAAATAATTATGACTATTTGAATAATTATTTATTTGAAACTGCTATAACCTTTCGTTTTGTCATAAAATGATTTTTTCTATTCATACAAGCTTATTTCAAATAAAATAATACAAATTTATTAATATTAAGGCAAGTAATAAGGAAAATATTTATAAATTTATTTACCGAACAAGTTCAAATTGTGATGACTATTTAAACAATTATTTATTTCAACTTGTTATGACTTTTTGTTTTGTCATAAAACAATTGTTCTGTTCATACAAGCTTATTTGGATTAAAATAATTTTAATTTATTAATATTTTGACAATTAATAAGTAAAAGATTTACAAAATAAATATGTTTGCTGAACAAGTTCAAATAGTCATAACTATTTGAATAATTATCTATTTCAAATCATTATGACCTTTTCTTTTGTAATAAAATAATTTTTTCAATTCATATAAGCCTATTTGAAGTAAAATAATACTAATTTATTAATATTTAAAAAATTTATGAGTAAGAGAATTAAACAAAGAATATGTTTATCGAACAAGTTTAAATAGTTATAACAATCTAAAAATTATCTATTTAAAAACATTATGACCTTTTGTTTTGTCATAAAACAATTGGTTTTGTTCATGCAATAATAAAATAATATACATTTATTAATATTCCAAAAATTAATAAGTAAAAGTTTAAAAAATAAATCTATTTTCTTAACACGTTCAAATACTTTTGACTATTTGAACAATTATTTATTTCAAATCATTATAACCTTTTGTTTTGTCATAAACCAATTGTTTCTATTAATACAAACTTATTTAGAATAAAATAATACTAATTTATTAAAATTTCAAAAATTAATAACTAAAAGATTAAAAAAATAAATCTATTTACTAGGCAAATTCAAATAGTTTTGACTATTTGAACAATTACTTAGTTGAAATCGTTGTAATCATTTGTTTTGTCATAAAACAATTGTTTCTATTCATACAAGTTTACTCAAAATATAATAATACTACTTATTATTATTATTATAAAATTAATGAGTTGTAGACTTAAAAGCTTAATTTGTTTACTGAAAAAGTTCAAAGAGTCATCTGTCCATTTGAATTATTATCTATTTCAAATCATTATGACATTTTGTTTTGTTGTAAAGCAATTATTTTTATTCATACAAAATTATTCAAAATAAAATAACACTAATTTATTAATGCTTTAAAAATTAATAAGAGATTGAAAACCTAAATCTCCTTATCGGACTAGTTCAAATAGTTATGACTATTTGAATAATTATCTATCTCAAATCGTTATGATCTTTGTTTTGTCATAAAACAATTGTTTCTATTCATATAAGCTTTTTCGGACTAAAATATTGCTAAACTAATAATATTCTAAAATTAAAAAGTATGAGATTTAAAAAATAAATATGTTTGTCGAATCAATTCAAATAGTTAAGACTATTAGAACAATTATCTTTTTAAAATCATTTAAACCTTTTATTTAGTCATAAAATAATTTTTTAGTTCATACATGCTTCTTCAAAATAAAATAATACTATTTTATTAACATTCAAAAAATTAATAAGTAAGAAATTTTAAAAAATAAACCTATTTACTGAACAAATTTAAATAGTTATGACTATTTAAACAATTATCTATATAAATCGTTATGACCTTTTGTTTTATAATAAAACAATTTTTTATGATCATAAAAACTTATCTAAAATAAAATAATATAACTTTATTAATATTTCAAAAATTGAGAAGTTGGAGATTTAAAAAATAAATTAGTTTATCGAATTAGTTCAAATAATTATGACCATTTGAATAATTATCTATTTTAAATTCTTATGAACTTTTGTTCTATCATAAAACAATTGTTTTTCATCATATAAGCCTATTCAAAATAAAAGAACACTAATTTATTAATATTTAAAAAATAAATAAGTAGGAGATTTAAAAAATAAATCTATTTACTAAACTAGTTCAAATAGTTATAACTTGTCATAACGTCTAGATCCGGGGATCTATCGCTGGATATTGACTTAAGGAAGTCGCCACCAATCTTTTTTATCTAGGTGCGATTGGCCACCTAAGGAATTTGTCCTTTTAGGAAACACCTAAGTTTAAGGGTCCCTAAAAGAATAGGTTCAGGTCTACTAACCAGAACAGGGTTCGGGAGTTCGGTTACATGTGAGGAAGGTTATAGCACCCTCACAACGCCCATCAAAAGATGGTACCAGCTTAAATTTGTGTTATCCAATGAGCCTTAAAATTTTATCAAGTAATTAATTATTGGAAATTATTTTCAATTGACTCTAATACTTTTAGCAAAAAATTGAAAAAATTCCCTCACCTCAGGAGTATGCAAGAAAACTACTGTTTCACTTGCAGAGGCTCAATCGTCGGATTATTTAACATAAACAAAAAAAATAAAAAAAAGAAAAGAATGATTGTTCTTGTGCAGGGAAAATCGATACTTTCAACTTTTCCCAAAAAATATTCTTTTGAAACTTTAATTTCGAGGAAAATTGATACTTTCAACTTTTCCTCAAAAATTTATTTTTTGAAAATTTATTTTTAAGGAAAATTGATACTTTCAACTTTTCCCCAAAAATATTCTTTTGAAACTTTAATTTCAAGGAAAATTGATACTTTTAACTTTTCCTCAAAAATTTATTTTTTGAAAATTTATTTTTAAGGTCCTCAAAAAAACCTTTTTTTGAAAATTTATTTTTAAGAAAAATTGATACTTTCAACTTTTCCCCGAAAATATTTTTTGGAATCTTTAATTTCGAGGAAAATTGATACTTTCAACTTTTCCTCAAAAACCTTTTTTTTAAAATTTATTTTTAAGGAAAATTGATACTTTCAACTTTTCCCCAAAAATATTTTTTCGAAACTTCGATTTTCAAGGAAAATTGATACTTTCAACTTTTCCTCAAAAACCTTTTTTTGAAAATTTATTTTTAAGGAAAATTGATGCTTTCAACTTTTCCCCAAAAACATTTTTTTGATTTTATTTAAAGAAAATAAGATAATAAAACAAAATAAAAGTGAGAAAAAAATAAAGTAAAAAAATAAAAATAAAACAAAGCTAAAAGAACATTAAATAATCCTAATTTAATAATAAAATAAATAAATAAATAAATATAAAAAAAACTTGGAGCGACTCGGAGAACGGCTCGGCTCGGCTTGGTTCAAGGAAGAAAAACGGCTTGGAGAAACGGCTCGGGACGTCGACGCGGCTCGGCTAACGGCTCAGGGAGGCAGAACATGCGCGGGTCGAAAAGCAGGGTCAATGCTTGGGTCAGGTCGAATCTTGGCAAAATGCGCGGATCCTCTGGGTTATTTAACGTAAAACGACGTTGTTTTGGAAGGGTATATAAGGCTGTTTCCTTCATTTTTTCGGCAGAAGCCTTCTCCCCTCTCTCTCTTCTTTCATTTTCTCTCCTTCTCTCTAAAATGGCCGAAGAACTCCGGTTGAATATTCACCGGATTCTAAAATTTTTCGTCAGAATCTAGGATTTTCGTCGAAAGTTCGTCGAAAAGCTGGTCGGTTTTTGGGAATCTTCATCGAAAACTGGATAGCTGGTCGAAAACTTCAAACTTGGTCGAAATTGTTAACAAAAAATTCAACGTCGGTCGGAAAAGTCACCAGAATATGGAAATTTTTCAAAAATTTCCAGAAAAAATTTCACCAAAAATCTCTAAAAAAATTTTTTCGATTCCTATAACACTTCTAAACCTTTTCTTAGCCTTCAAAAATCTTCTATATGCCCTTTTCTCTCAACCAATAGCTTTTTCCTCACTGTTTTTCTCTGTGTGTTCTTCTGTTCTAAAGGATCCCTTTTATAGGGATTGATCAGAAGAATTTCTGATCAATCTCAATTCTTTTTGGATCGAGATTCAATCATTGAATCCAACATGAACTCTTCTGATTGAATCCCAATCCAATTTCCAACCGGATAAACCAAAAAAATAAAATAAAAAATAAAAAAAATCAGATGAAAATAAATTAGATAAATCAAAAAAATTAACAGATAAATTAAAATTAAATAATACATAATACATAATCTGATATACATAAATATTAACAGGAAAGAAAAAATAATAATAATAAAGATATATACATATTAATAAATAAGTAAATACCTAAGATAAAAATAAAAGAAAAAAAATATATAAAAAAAAATAATAAAAATAAAAAATAAAAATAAAATAGAAATAAAATAAAAATAAAAATGAAAATAAAATAAAGAAAAAAAAAAGAACATAGACTTACCTATTTGGACCAAGCCCAATTGATCCGGGCTTGGACCAAATTGGGTGTCTACAGCTGCCCTTCTTTGCACATTTTATGTGAAACAGAAATTGCGTAAAGACATAGACACCAATCAAGACTCAACTCGACCTTTTTACTTTTTGTTTTTTTTGTTTTTGATCAAAGCTCCTCTAAATAGAGGCTCAACGACATTGAGAAACATAAATGGCTCCTCTAATCAGAGGCTCAACGACTTTGGAAAAATAAATGGCTCCTCTAATCAGAGGCTCAACGACTTTGAAAAAATAAATTGCTCCTTTAAACAGAGGTACCACGTCTTTTGGAAAGTAAATTGCTCCTCTAAACAGAGGCACCATGACTTTGAAAAGTAAATTGCTCCTCTAAACAAAAAACAGAGGCACCACGACTTTGAAAAGTAAATTGCTCCTTAACAATCATGTCCAAAAGAGTTGAAAATTGTGTTTGAAAAAATTTCAGGAGATTATGCCCAAAGGTCTTATAAATCAACCCTGATACCAAAAGATATCCTATTTCAAGGATTATGAACTTACCTGACAAGTTTCTTCTCAAATTTGAAAATATCTTCATATCTGTCTTCCTTATGTGGGATATTGGAACACCCCTGCTTCTTGAATTTATACACTATACTTTCCTGAAAGTAGTTTATGCTATGCGATGCATATGAATTTCAATGCATGCTATGCAAATGTTGGCCAATTAATTCCTATTCA
>NW_019168094.1:0-33156 GCF_002303985.1 Durio zibethinus
CTTTCGAAAGTGAATGCTAAAGCAATTCTAATATCACTTTTTTATTTATTTGAACAAACAAAAAATACGATTGGTGAGTATACCAAATTACAATAAATACTATTTCACACAATAACTTTTTGATTTTACTATTTACTCATCGTTTATTCTTATACACACTCGTACATACTGTCATAACGTCTAGATCCAGGATCTATCGCTAGACATTGACTTTTAGGAGTCGCCACCAATCTTTCTTTATCTAGGTGCGATTGGCCACCTAAGAATCTGTCCTTTCAGGGAACACCTAAGTTTAAGGGTCCCTAAAAGAATAGGTTCAGGTCTACTAACCAGAACAGGGTTCGGGAGTTCGGTTACGTGTGAGAAAGGTTATAGCACCCTCACAACGCCCATCAAAAGATGGTACCAGCTTAAATTTGTGTTATCCAATGAGCCTTAAAATTTTACCAAGTAATTAATTATTGAAAATTATTCTCAATTGACTCTAATACTTTTAGCAGAAAATTGAGAAAATTCCCTCACCTCAAGAGTATGCAAGAAAAACTACTGTTTCACTTGCAGAGGCTCCGTCGTCGGATTATTTAACATTAAAAAAAATAAAAAAATAAAAAAAAGGAAGAAAAGAATGATTGTTTTTGTGCAGGGAAAATTGATACTTTCAACTTTTCCCCAAAATATTTTTTAGAAATTTTATCTCGAGGAAAATTGATACTTTCAACTTTTCCTCAAAAACCATTTTTTTAAAAATTTATTTTTAAGGAACATTGATTTTCAACTTTTCCCCAAAAATATTTTTTGGAAACCTTAATTTCGAGGAAAATTGATACTTTTAGCTTTTCCTCAAAAACCTTCTAAAAAATTTATTTTTAAGAAAAATTGATACTTTCAACTTTTCCTCAAAACATTTGAAAAAAAAATTTTTTTAAGGGAAATTGATACTTTCAACTTTCCCTAAACTGTTTGTTTTTTTTTTTTCTCGTTTGCTTCTCTCTTTCTTGGACTTGCAGTCAGGGCACTTTTTTTTCCTGCTTTTTCCCACCAGCCGACGCCCATTAGAAAACACAATGATGCCTAAGTTGGTTTCAGGAAAAAAAACACTTATCAGTTCGAGTCTTGATAGTGATGCTCTTGCACCGGGATAGTTCTCAAGACTTAATACGTCAATTTCATTATCGAAATGAACAATGTTGTAAACAATGGCATTATTCTTCATCTTCTTCATGTGATCAACCATGACGATGTCCTTGTTACCGGTTGTAGTTACAAAGATATCAGCCTGAGAGACAACATCTTCAAGTGTCAGAACCTGAAGTCCTTCCATAAGAGCCTGAAGGGTACAGATGGGATCAATCTCAGTGACAACGACACGAGCACCAGCTTGCTTCAAGGCAGCAGCACAGCTCTTACCAACATCACTATAATCACATACAACAGCAATCTTGCCAGCAATCATGACATTGGTAGCTTTCATCAAACTATCAAGAAGAGAGTGACGGCACCCGATACAAGTTATCAAAACTTGCTCGGGGAGTACAGGGTCATTGACAAATAGGAACAACCAAGGTTCCATTCGCCGGCATCTGATAAAGCCTCTTAACGCCAGTTTGTATTTCCTGAGAACACCAACTAATCTTCTTCATCTTCATGTACTTCTTAGGAATCTATCCTTAACCCCATCATCTTAATTATCATCAAAAACAATTCTGAAACTTTCAACGTTACGGTAGAATACGAATTTGGGAAACTTGCCCAGTTCTTCATAAACCTTCTCGACTTATAAACTCCTCATGATCAACAAAGTAGCATCCCCAACCATCAATCACACGATAGATCAGAGTCCACCAGTGGACCCCAGTACGAAGCTCTCTCAGTACACCACCAGATATTCTGGAGAGTCGCACCCTGTCCAGGCGAATACAGCAGGCAAGATTTCACGAGCAATGCGGCGAGCGCGTGGTTCTTGGCTTGAGAAATGTTGAAAGGAGCACCAACAGACTTCGGCTCAAGGGCCAGTTAGTGTTTTCGAAAAGAACAGCAGTTTGGATCGTCATGTGGAAAGAACCAGTGATTTTGGCTCCTTTGAAAGGCTGGGCAGGGCCGAACTCAGCTCTGCATGCCATGAGACCGGGCATTTTCACCTCAGCCAACTCAATCTCGAGACAACCGAAGTCGCCTGGGACATGTCCTTGACCTTGTACTCACGGTCGCTAGAAGTTTTCTTCGACTAAAGAGCCATAGCTATCAAGAAACGAAGTAATGAGGAATACAAAAAGCAGTCTCCGAAACGAAGTGATAATGAGGAGAGAGTGGCGGAGTGGCGAGGAGGAAGATAATGGCATCGGTTTGGTTGAGTAAAAGGTGTAAAGGAGGCGACGAACTGTGGATCTTGAGAATCACGCCATGATGGAATAGTGGTAGCGGTAGCTGGTGGGGGGTAAAACCCTAAACCCAAGATTAAGGATTTTCAGTTTTCTTGGGTTTTGACTTGTTGCCTATGTTTTTTGTGTTTCTCCCCCTTTTATTCGGATTCTTCTTCTCTCTTTTTTCCTTCTTCCCCTCAAACTGTGAATCCCCCTACCGATTTATAAAACCATGCTGTTTTTTATAGAATTTCAGTTCCATTCCACTTAGTCATCCAATGCTAAAGATTAGCCACTAATCATGCTTTCTGATCATCATCCAACTTAATCTCAATCTTTCTTTTTTTTTTTAAATAATCAGATAATAAAAAAATGATAAATATGAAATAAAAAAAATCTAAAATAAAAATGAATAAAAATCCCTGCAACTGAGCTTGGACTAATCTCAATTGACAAAGAATCTCGGACAAAATGGGGTGTCTACAGCTGCCCCTCTTTGCACATTTTTTGTGAAACAGAAATTGTACAAAGACATAGACACCCCTTCAAGACTCAACTGGATTTTTTTTTTGCCCATTTTTTTGCTTTTTTTTAAAATTTTGATCAAAGCTTCTCTAAGCAGAGGCTCAATGACTTTGAGAAACATAAACAAAGCTACTCTAAATAGAGGCAACTTTTTTTTGTTTTTTATTTTTTTTGTTTTTTTGTTTTATTGTTTTTTTTTGTTTTTTTATCAAAGCTCCTCTAAACAGAGGCTCAACGACTTTGGAAAGTAAATTGCTCCTCTAAATAGAGGCACCACGACTTTGAAAAGTAAAATTGCTCCTCTAAACAGAGGCACCACGACTTTGAGAAAGTAAATTGCTCCTCTAAACAGAGGCACCACGACTTTGAGAAAGTAAATTGCTCCTCGACTTTGAGAAAGTAAATTGCTCCTCTAAACAGAGGCACCACGACTTTGAAAAAGTAAATTGCTCCTCTAAACAGAGGCACCACGACTTTGGAAAGTAAATTGCTTCTCTAAACAGAGGCACCACGACTTTTGAGAAAGTAAATTGCTCTTTGACAATCATGTCCAAAGGAGTTGAAAGTTGTGTTTGAAGGAATTTCAGGAGATTATGCCTAAAGGTCTTATAAATTAACCCTGATACCAAAAGACATCCTATTTCAAAGATTAGGAACTTACCTGACAAGTTTCTTCTCAAACTTGTAAAATATCTTCATATCTGTCTTCTCTATGTGGGATGTTGGAGCACCCCTGCTTCTTGAATTTATACACTATACTTTCCTGAAAGTAGTGTATGCTGTGCAAATGCATATGAATTTCAATGCATGTTATGCAAATGTTGGCCAATTAATTCCTATTTAATGCATGGTATTCAAATTTATCAAGCTCTTTTCTTAGGCATCAAGCCCTTTGATTCTTCAGAGATCCAATTACATTACTCTTCTAAGATCGAACCAGTGTAGCTCTCAATTGTCTTTTCCACTCACATTCTTCCTTGTTCAGTTTCTCAATACTTTGGAATAAGCTTCATCAATCTATCATCACTTGACCATCATTCAATGAATTTCTCAGCATTAACAAATTTCAAAACAAGTTTCATCCACCATCACTAGGTCATTACTCATAGGTGTCTCAGCATTAACCATTCCAAAATAGACTTTGTCCACTAATTGTTCTCATCATTCAATCATAACTTGCAAGTCATATCGACCAATTCATCTTTGTACTCATCACTTGGTTGTATCACTTTCAAGATTTGCCCCATTATATTCTTCATTTGATCACATCATATATCTTTTCAAATCATCATCTTAGATTTCTACCACCATCATTTTAGATTTCTTTTCAAATGAATGTAAGACTCTTTTAAGCACATATTCATTCATTCATTATCATTTCAATTCTTGACAAATACAATGCAATCAAACATTTTCTCAATTCATTCTAGGGGTGAAACAATAAGAGAACACAAGGTGAATTATGGTAAAGATAAATAATGAAGGTCTATTTTGGTACAAAACAAATGGGAAAGGAAATAAATTGGATATATGTCATTGGGATGGATGGTACGTCCAAATGATGAATATTCAGACAATCCTCAACATTAATCTAGGATTCTTTTTCAAAAACTCATTTTATTTACTGTTGAACTCATCTTGAGCTTGACGAACTTTGCCCCAATCTTTGAGGGATCTTCAAATGTTTTTGATCTTCCGTTCATGTGAACCATTTGACCTGGATCACCCTTTCAGGTTTTCAATTTGAATCTCTTTTTTATTTTCTCATTTTTTTCTTTTTCTTTCTTTTTTTTTTTTTTTTTTTTTTTTATCATCTTCTTTTCTTTTTACTCATTTTTCATCCATTGTTGATATCTTTCATACATCAAACTTTAGATCAATGTAGCATGATTCCATTGCTTCATCATGAGCATACCTTCGCTCAACATATGATCATTCAAGTTGAGTATTCACACTCGATCCAAATGGACTTTTCAAGGTTGTAACGTAGGCCAAGGTGAAGGGTCATAAAAAATGGATATAATAGGTTCAAAACATGTATTAAAAAGGTTCAAAACCAAAGGATCATTTGATACAACTTGGTAATTTTTCCCCCACATCGTTTCACTATTTTTTCTTTTTCACACAAAAGATTCTCATTACTTTGTCCCAAATCATGTGTGGCATTTATTTTTCTTTTGCTTTTCTTTCTCTTTTCATCTTTAAGACCTTTTGTGATTTTTTTTTTCAAAAAATACCCTCCAGTGTAGAGGGTGATCCTTGGTTGGGGTTCTTTAGAAAAAGAAATCATAATAGGCTCAAAGGGGTAGCAATAAATGGTTTTTCAAATGGTAAAAGAAAGATGGCCATTTTTCATCTCAATTGTGAAAACTTTTCTTGAACATCATCTATTGAACAAAGCTCATAAACTTGTATAAAAGATTGCACATCTTCAAGACATATCTATTTCACCTCCAATAACAGCTTACTTTTTGCTCAAATCATCTCCTCATATTAATGTGGATAAGTTCTCAAAATTAAATCCCAGAATTATTATTATCATTTTCTAAATATTCATCATCTGAAATTTAAGAATGGGAATGTAAAGTTATGAAAGGTAACAGGGCATGGAATAATGGTCGAGTGAAAGAGAAAATGTAATGAAATGCATTAACTTGCCCTTATTAAGATGATAACAAGTGAAATCATATTGCAAAAAAAAATCCTAACATTACTTTAAAAGAACTCTTAGAATGACAAGTAGCATTCAACCAGTTTTAACATCTTCTTTAAAATCATGCCCCTTAGCAACCAGGTGAAGGATTTTTATCTCACCCTATTGATTCATTGTGACTTTTCATATTCTTGATCCTCAAACAAAATGATTGGGCTTTTTCTACCGAGTTCTAAAGATATAGGCTTGACCATTTGAGCGACTGTTTCCATTATCATGCTCCTTGTTGTATTACTTCTGGTAAAGGCAATCTTATCAACATTGGGATGATATGCCAAAGGAATCGCAACTTTCAGGCCCAATCCAGTCAGAATATTCAAGACATCTGGAGGAAAACCAACCTTCCTACATACGTTAGCCAGCTCCAAACAGGTGATAGGTACCAACTTGAAAGGTTTCAATATTGCAGCACAATCTTTCACTTAACATCTAAACCTTCAACAAGGTACATATAGTACTCAAAACATCCAACAACATCATCAATGTCCCAAGTTGCTTCATCAAGTAGTTTTCCACAATCAATTGCTCAAGCTTTGCTAATTCAGATTTTCTCTCTGTTATCTTGGGAACGATGGCCCATAAATACTTGGCACAAACAGTGCCAGAAGCTGAAGCTCATTCCATCCTTGATTAATCATTGCACCTCTTGCTTTAGAGTAGTATAATTTTCAGTGCAATGGCCAATAATTTTATAGTGGTAGTCATAATGAGCTGTAGGATCATACCACTTAGGATGAGGTGGTTTAAAAGGGTCCACATGGCTTGGGGGCAATCAGGTGGCTATTATAGAGTTCTCAATATAACTCCATATAAGTCATGAGGATTGGATCAAATACAAGTTTTTCTCGAATAGTCCATTGCTCTCGTGAACCACTTTCCAAGCGAATAGGATGAATTTAGGGTCTTGCAAGAGTTTGACTGTTAAGGCTGTATATGGGAGCTTGGGGGATAAAAAATGGGCTGGTATATGGATGAATTAGGTGGTTATGGGGGCTAGTTGGTATGGATAAGATGAAGCATTGTTCACAGTAGGATAGTATGGAGAGTAATCTGAAGATAGATAGGGTTGATATCCCCTGAACTATCTGTCCAAGCCTACAGTTTGAGCTTCAGTCTCTTTCTTATTGGGTGCCTTCTTGGTTTCTTCTTCTTTCAGCTTGCCATTCTCAATGATTTCGTCTAAGATCACCATGTCAACGAAATTCTTTATGGCATTTTCTATCATCTTTTCATAATAGAGGAACTTCAAAGTACTAACAAACAATACGGTGGCCTCTTTTTCAGTCAAAGAAGATTGCACTTGAGAAGCAATATCCCTCCACCATTGGCTTTGAATGATTCAGTTGCTTTCTTATTCATATTCTGTAAAGAAAGATAATCAAGGGCCAAGTCTATTACATGCTAGTATTGACTAATGAAAGTATAAGCCATATCGTTCCCAGAACCAATATGATTCTTGTCCGACTAGACATATCACCTAGTAGTAGAGCCAGTGAGGCTGTCTTAGAATGCATGCATCAAGAGCTTTTCATTATTGGCATGGGCAGTCATTTTTCGACAATACATAGTAATGTGAATTTTTGGACACTTTGTACCGTCGTATTTCTTGAACTTCAGTACCTTAAATTTTAGAAGAATAACCACATCAGGAACCAAACAGGGCCCAGCAGCATCAACTGAGCCATAAAAACTAACTCCCTCCACTGCTCACAGCGTTTTCTCTAACATGTTCATCTTCTGTTCAGCTTTTGAGGCTTCTAAAGTCCCCTTCTCCTTAGGTTTCAACTTTTCTTCTAGATCATCCAAATTAGGGACTGATATTGGTTCTACTGCCTTTTCAGTAAAGACAAGAATTGTCCTAATTTGAAGTTGATGGCATTCTGGGATACATGTACCCTACAGGATAGTTGAACCGCTGTAGTGGTAGACCTTGTGCAGATTAAGCTTGATGTGGCTCGAAACCAGGAGGGCACAATAGGTCATCCTCCTTCTATTGGCTAGCATTCTCCTCTATTGCCTTTCCTTTGGTTAGCTTGTTCAAAGCCTCTAATATCTTATTCAACTCTCTTTCTAACCTCTCTGGAGCTTTCTCTAATCTCTCAAAATGATTGGAATTTTCTTGTTCCATTTGCCTGGCTCGAGCTCTTGTGTTGTATTGGTGAGTAGAGTTGCTTGGTGGAGCTATCCTTGAACCTCTAGCACCACAATTATGATTAAAAATGCTATGCTATGCTTTATGTATGATGCTTTGATGCACGAATGAAATGTACATTTTTTTGAATGAAATCTAATATGAAATGGATGCAAATGATTGTGTTAAAACATGATCATGAAAGTAATGTAGATGCATACAATCAGACAAACAACATAGTTAGTTCCATGGATGAAATGAAAGTGATGCTGATGCATAATGTTACATATGATAATGAAAATGATGCATAAAGTTAAACAATCAAAATGATTAGATAAGCACCCTTTTGTGTCTTAATTTTAGGGTGTATCTATCATTGGGTAGAAAGGGCTCTATCCTAGGTTTAAGCACTCTTAAGGTTCACTATATGCGGTTTTAAGGTCAAAATCTAAAGGTCCTCAAATTGTTCCTTACATCCTTGTCCATTACAGACTCGTAAGGCACCCTAATCCTCACCCATTACAGGCTACAAGCGAAAAAAGTTCAATTTGAGTGGGAGTATTTCACTAGCCACTGCGGAGGCATTAGACCTCACGAAAGCAATAGGTACTTTACTCCCTCTTAGAGGGACGGAGCTCGGGTGTGGAGCTCAAGTTATGCACATGCATATGAATGACATAATTAACAAGGTAAATAAACATGAATGAATAATTACACATACATACAACAAGGTTCAATTTTATTAGGCTTTTGGATAACACAAATTATTTGCTGGCCTGACTCTCAAATTTCCCAATGGAGTCGCCAAGCTGTCATAACGTCTAGATCCGGGGATCTATCGCTAGACATTAACTTTTAGGAGTCGCCACCAATCTTTTTTTATCTAGGTGCGATTGGCCACTTAAGGAATCTGTCCTTTCAGGGAACACCTAAGTTTAAGGGTCCCTAAAAGAATAGGTTCAAGTCTATTAATCAGAACAGGGTTCGAGAGTTCGGTTACGTGTGAGAAAGGTTATAGCACCCTCACAACGCCCATCAAAAGATGGTACCAGCTTAAATTTGTGTTATTCAATGAGCCTTAAAATTTTATCAAGTAATTAATTATTGGAAATTATTCTCAATTGACTCTAATACTTTTAGCAAAAAATTGAGAAAATTCCCTCACCTCAAGAGTATGCAAGAAAAACTACTGTTTCACTTGCAGAGGCTCCATCGTCAGATTATTTAACATTAAAAAAATAAAAAAAAATAAAAAAAAGAAGAAAAGAATGATTGTTTTTATGCAGGGAAAATTGATACTTTCAACTTTTCCCCAAAATATTTTTTAGAAATTTTAATCTCGAGGAAAATTGATACTTTCAACTTTTCCTCAAAAACCTTTTTTTAAAAAAATTTATTTTTAAGGAACATTGATACTTTCAACTTTTCCCCAAAAATATTTTTTGGAAACCTTAATTTCGAGGAAAATTGATACTTTCAGCTTTTCCTCAAAAACCTTCTAAAAATTTTTTTTTTAAGGGAAATTAATACTTTCAAATTGTTTGTTTTTTTTTTTCTCGTTTGCTTCTCTCTTTCTTGGACTTGCAGTCAGGGCACTTTTTTTTCCTGCTTTTTCCCACCAGCCGACGCCCATTAGAAAACACAATGATGCCTAAGTTGGTTTCAGGAAAAAAAACACTTATCAGTTCGAGTCTTGATAGTGATGCTCTTGCACCGGGATAGTTCTCAAGACTTAATACGTCAATTTCATTATCGAAATGAACAATGTTGTAAACAATGACATTGTTCTTCATCTTCTTCATGCGATCAACCATGACAATGTCCTTGTTACCAGTTGTAGTTACAAAGATATCAGCCTGAGAGACAACATCCTCAAGTGTCAGAACCTGAAGTCCTTCCATAAGAGCCTGAAGGGTACAGATGGGATCAATCTCAGTGACAACGACACGAGCACCAGCTTGTTCAAGGCAGCAGCACAGCTCTTACCAACATCACTATAATCACATACAACAGCAATCTTGCCAGCAATCATGACATTGGCAGCTTTCATCAAACCATCAGGAAGAGAGTGACGGCACCCGTACAAGTTATCAAACTTGCTCTTGGTGATAGGGTCATTGACATTAATAGCAGGGAACAACAAGGTTCCATTCGCCTGCATCTGATAAAGCCTCTTAACGCCAGTTGTAGTTTCCTCAGAAACACCAACCAATCTCTCCTTCATCTTCATGTACTTCTTAGGATCTATCTTCAACCCATCTCTAATTATCGTCAAAACAATCTGAAACTCAACGTTATCGGTAGAATACGGATTTGGGAACTGCCCAGTTTTCTCATAAACCTCCTCGACTTTAACTCCTTCATGGATCAACAAAGTAGCATCCCCACCATCATCCACGATCAGATCAGGTCCACCAGTGGGACCCCAGTCGAGAGCTCTCTCAGTACACCACCAGTATTCCTGGAGAGTTTCACCTTTCCAGGTGAATATAGAGGCAGATACACGAGCAATGGCGACGGCGACGTGGTCTTGGGTTGAGAAAATGTTGCAAGAGCACCAACGGACTTCGGCTCCAAGGGCAGTTAGTGTTTCGATAAGAACAGCGGTTTGGATCGTCATGTGGAAAGAACCAGTGATTTTGGCTCCTTTGAAAGGCTGGGCAGGACCGAACTCGGCTCTGCATGCCATGAGACCGGGCATTTTCACCTCAGCCAACTCAATCTCGAGACAACCGAAGTCGGCCTGGGACATGTCTTTGACCTTGTACTCACGGTCGCTAGAAGTTTTCTTCGACTAAAAGAGCCATAGCTATCAAGAAACGAAGTAATGAGGAAATACAAAAAACAGTCTCCGAACGAAGTGATAACGAGGAGAGAGTGGCGGAGTGGCGAGGAGGAAGATAATGGCGTCGGTTTGGTTGAGTAAAAGGTGTAAAGGAGGCGACGAACTGTGGATCTTGGGAATCACGCCATAATGGAATAGTGGTGGCGGTAGCTGGTGGGGGGTAAAACCCTAAACCCAAGATTAAAGGATTTTCAGTTTTCTTGGGGTTTTGACTTGTTGCCTATGTTTTCTGTGTTTCTCCCCCTTTTATTCGGATTCTTCTTCTCTTTTTTTTCCTTCTTCCCCTCAAACTGTGAATCCCCCTACCGATTTATAAAACCATGCTGTTTTTTATAGAATTTCAGTTCCATTCCACTTAGTTATCCAATGTTAAAGATTAGCCACTAATCATGCTTTCTGATCATCATCCAACTTAATCTCAATTTTTCTTTTTTTTTTAAATAATCAGATAATAAAAAAAATGATAAATATGAAATAAAAAAAATTTAAAATAAAAATGAATAAAAATCCCTGCAACTGAGCTTGGATTAATCTCAATTGACAAAGAATCCCGGACAAAATGGGTGTCTACACATACTATTTCTTACAATTTCATCTTTCTAACTTTTCGTCATTTCCTGCCTTTTAAATCATTCAAAATTTAATTGTAATCGTATTAAGTACTTCATACCAAAAAAAAAATTGTATTAAGTACACTTGAAATGGATTTGAGTGATGATTTAAGCATATACCTTTAACTTGCCCTTTTTTTTTTTACTAATATGCTAAAAAAATGTTGTACTTTTCTCAAATTTGAAATAAACTTTTATCTTTATTTTTTTAAATCCAATTGAAAGCATAAATCATTATTCTTATTTAATTAGATCTTATTTTGCATAAAAATCACTAAAATTGTTATTTTTACCACATCAATAGTAATAATTATCTTTATTAAATTAATGTCCACATTGCAAAATATAAAAATTTAAGGTAAAAATTATTTTTGTTAAATCAATATACAATTACAAAATATAAAAATTTAAGTTGAGTTGTTTTTGTGGTATATGTAACAAATGGCTAATATAGTAGGCCTCATTAGCATTTAAAGAGGTTTTTTATTTTCAAATATGTATGCTATGTAGATGTTGGCTTCATAGAAAGAACTATGACAGATTTGTTGATTTGGCAAGAAACATTTTTTTTGTTTTTTGCAATTTTCATCTAAAAAAAGAGCTTCATGGAACAAAACTATACTTTAAAGATTTAATTAGACAAAATAATTTTTTAAGGACTTAATTGGATATAATAGAAGGATGGAAGCTTACATGAAAAATTCAAGACTTATCATCACAAAATATTTTTCATTTTTAATATTTAATTATAGCTGGGTTTATATGTAATTAAATTTAACCCAAAACTTTCAATAATAATATATAGCCAATAAAATACAAAATATTTTTTCCCAACTAAAATTTTGAGTTGAATTTAGTCCAACATGTTTTCAAATTTATCCTAGTCACATTTTGACAATCATTCTGTGGGACTCAACCATTAAATCTCAATAAATATCTATAATTATTTTATTTCTTTTTCTCTGTCTTTCCTTTTTTTTTAATAATATGGTAAAGAGAATTCCTGTTTTGTTTATTTGGAGAAACAATCGCCTTTGAACAAAATTAATTATAAAAAATGGCTAATTTCACCTATAATTTTTAATGCAATTTTGTAATTAGCCACTTAAAACAAATAACTATGTGAGAGTCCATTACTTAAAAGTGTGGGCTCTACATAATTTTTTTATGAACTTTATACAATGCTGAATTATAATTAATTATTATACTACAGTAATTGTAGACTATATGCTGTCACAAAAACTATACATATTTTAGGATTACTATGGTAATTTTTAATTTTATAAATTATTTTAAAGTTGTTTTATATCCATTTAATATTTGGATTATTATTTTATACAAAAACACAAGTAGTGGGTTTATTAAAAGCTCATTATGTCTATTTACATAATTAATCAATTTGTTAATTTTTTTATCCATTAGCTAGGAGATTGGAGATGGGGATGGTGGGGTTCAGCTCCACCTTACATGTCTTTCTAAACCTTTTCAATCACTAGACCAATAAAAATAATCTTTCTCTAATAATTATATAAGTTAATTCATTAAGTTCATTATGAATATGTGATAAACTGAAAATCTTGTAAACCTATTTGGGGAGTTTATAGCTTTCACTTATATATTGGATATTATTTATTTTAATAATAATTTCCATGAATTTTTTTTCCACAAAAGAACCTAATTTGCACCCAAAATTTTATTTAACCATAAATACATATACCTTACTAAAAATGAAACTCATATCACCATTTTCTATATTAAAAAATCCAAAAAGAAAAAAAAAACACAATTCGCTCAAAAACATTGAAAACATCATCCAACCCAATACATTATTTCATCATTAACAAGATAGGAAAAAATAAAGTATTCTTCGTGCCACAGGTGAAGCCAGGAATTTATTTCTTTTCCAACATGTATTAAATAATCTTCTCAATATTCTTACATAATAGTGTATTATTGATATATTTCCTTCTACTAGGAGCACATAGGATTAATATAAATGTTTTTTTAACCATAATTGGCTTATATAATGAAGTAAATGGAGAATTGGTGATGTCTATAGTTTCATGGGTTCTAACAATTGCAATGAAGTTCTTATGGGGAAAAATCCTAGTGATCTTCTTCATGTTTGTCATCATCTATTCCCATTGCATCACATGGAATTTTGTCATGGAGTTTGTGGCTAATTAGTTGCTAACAATTTGGATATAATTCTTGTACATGTATAATTTGCTTTTTCGCATCTCCTTTCTTGTTTTTGTATTCAAATGTTTAAGTATTCTAATATATATATATATATATATAGACACAATACACATAAATATATTTTTAATTTATTGACACTTTATTAATAAATGAAATTAAAATTAGTTAAATCCTTAAAAATAAATTACTTTTTTATATATAAAATCGATGGGTTAAAGAAAAGAAATCCACTTAAATATAATACATGGAGAGAATTTAATCAGAAATTAAACATAAAAGAAAGAATATTAGGGAATTTTTTTGAGTTTTAGTTTCACAGCATTGCTGGATAGTAATATTGTGGTTTGAAACTTTTTGATTAAAAGCTTCTTCTTCCATTTGTATCAATTATTTTCTTTTTTTTTTTTATTTTTTTGAATTGGAGGTAGGTCAGTGATTTTAATGTGACTTTTTGACAAATATATATATGTATTTATTATTAGCTAAATGTTCATCTTCAAAAGTTTTGTTTTCTTGAAATTATATATTAAAATTGTGTAATAATCCTAAATAAAGGAATTGTGTAAATTAACACCAACAATAAACCTACTGTATTCAAATACTGAAATTTTAGTTTTAGCACGAGAAATATTGAAATTTCCTTAAGTTTTCAAGTAAAATAAGGTTAATATTTATGATTTCATAAATATAATATTTTATGATTTTATTTGGGTAAACATAAGATGACTGAACCGACACAAGTATGAGAAACAACAGGACTTGGAATGATATTAAGAAAAAAGACATCATTTGAATAGTTCAAAGGAATATTTTGTTAATTATTATGTATAAATTACATTAGCTAGCATGAATGGTCAAGTATTTATTCGCTCCTTTCCAGTTAATTTCCACGAAGACTAATAAGTAGGTAATTGTGGTACACGCACGAGTCAACTCATGACCGCAAGTTAGAAAGGTGGTGAAACATATCGGCATTGATTAAGTACAGATTAGGGTGTGATCAAATCGTTGCAAAACCACGTAAATCATGAATGACGTGAAACACTTCGTGAAAAACTTCTCAAGTCTTCCTCCAATTAACATTGGCATTAATTTCAGATGTTTCTACTTTTTCTTCTCTTTTCTTTTCTTATGTTATTTTTTTCTTTACTACGATGGGAAATTGATGAAAATTTTAGAGAAAGAAGGTTTGGAGAAGAGAGAGAAGAAAGAAAAATAAAATAAAAAACAAATTTGGTTATTTTATAGGTCGTTCAAAACAATGCCATTTAGACGTCTCTGACCTATTTCAAACCTATCCGTCGACCTTCATACAACCCGGCCTGTATTTAAGTTTTTTTCTCTTTTCTTTTTTGATTTTGATTTTTTTGATTTATCTATTCTTTATTTTCATTTAATTATTATTTTTTAAATTATAGAAAAAAATAAATGATTTTTTTTCCTTCTAAAGAAATAAGTAATAATTTTAATAAAACTTAAAATCAAAACAAATGGCAATTTTTACCTAAAATAAAAAAGGATTAAATTCCCAAAAAATAATTATTAAGGAAAATGAAAAATATTCTATTTTTCCTTAATTTTACAAGTAAATATATATCTTAAATTTCGCTAAAATGTTGAGATAATTCAAGAAATTATTTTTTGATAAAAATAAAAATGCTACAAATAATAAATGAAATAAATAATTGATTATTTGAATAAATCTTTTAAGATATAATTTTTAGAGAAAATTAAAAAAGTTCAGTTTTCTTTAATTATTATAAGTAAAAATATTTTGGATTTCATCAAAGAGATAAGATAATCTAAAAAATTATTTTTACTAAATAAAGGTTAATTTAAATACTAAAAAATAAATAAAAATAATGATAAAATAGAAATATTAAAAATAAAAAAATTAATTAAGTTTTTAATTTGATTAAATCTCTTAAGTAAGAATTTTTTTAAAAAATTGAAAAAGTCTTTTTTATTAATTTTTACAAAAAAAATAATTTTTTATTTCACTAAAGAGTTGAGATAATCTTGAAATCAATTTTACAAATGAAAAAAATATCTTTATGATGAAATTTTGTGAATTTTGTGAATGGTTAATTTTTTCAAAAATTTCATAAATGAAAACATTTTCTATAAATTCCGTCAAAGTGTCGGAGAATTTATAGAAGACGAAAACAATAATTTTTTACAAAATAATAATAAAAACTGTTTTTCCTAAATAATTTTTAAGGAATTAATTTTAAATATTAAAAAGACCATACTATCAAAATCAAAAGATAATACGTGTTTAATTAATATCATTTTAAAATGGCTGATGTGAAGGTACTAGTATTTTCTATAATAGTACTTTCAGATCCAATCCTAATTTCACAAACTAAAATATTTTTTAGTAAATCTTAATTAATTTTAAGATTTTTTATTAAAAAATAATATTTTAAGTGACCAAACACACTTAATTAAAAAAAAATTAATGATCACTGTATAAATTTTTATCAATTTAGTAATTGAGTCCCTGTACAAAACATCATTACTGCAGTTGAAATTTCGTTAAGCTTTCATGTAAAATAAGGTTTAATTAAATAATATTTTATGATTTCATTTGGATAAACATAAGATAATTGAACCGACACAAGCATGAAAAACGACAGGACTAGGAATGACATGAAGAAAGAAGACATGATTCGGATAGTTCAAAGGAATATTTTGTTAATTATTAGGTATAAATTACATTGGCTAGCATGGATGATCAGGTATTTCTTCAGCCATTTTCTAGTTAATTTCCACAAAGACTAATAAACTAACGTGTTCATGACAATAAGAAATTAGTAAATGTGTTACACGCATGAGTCAACTCAAGACCGCAAGTCGTGAATGTGGTGAAAACATGTCGGCATTGATTGAGTATAGATTAGGGTGTGTCAAATCATTGCAAACCCACGTAAATCATGAATGACATGAAACACTCCTTGAAAGACTTCTTAAGTCTTCCTCCAATTGACATTGACGTCAATTTCATATGTTTCTACTTTTTCTTCTTTTTTTCTTTCTTACATTTTTTTTCTTTATTACGGTGGGAAAAGGAGAAAGGCAGTTAACTAGGTGGGGCAGGTAAGGTGTGAATGCTATGCATACGGTGAATAAATCATGAATAGCGTGAAAGACTTCCTAAAAGACTTATGAAGTCTTTCTCCAATTGACGTTGGCGTCAATTGAGATGCTTCTAATCTTTTTTTTTTTTCTTTTCATTTCTTTATTATGGTGGAGAAAAAGAAACACAGTTGATTGGAGGCAGCCAGGGTACTGGAAAAGTTTTTCAATAATTACGGTTTTTTACTATTAGATTACGATTTTTTTAAAAGTAATATTTTTTTATATTAGACTACGATTTTTTTTTTCTAAAATCAAAGTTTTTAGGTATATTAAACTACAAATTTATCTCTATAGACTATGATTTTTTAAAAAATCCTAGTCCTTTTATGTATTAGATTATAATTTTTTGAAACTTGTAATCTTTTTAATATTAAACTATATTTTTCATACTAAACTATTATATATAAACTATATTTTTATCTATGTGGCACATTTTTATTTATTTAATTTCTAATTTTATGTATGAATTAAATTTATGAAATTATTTAAAAAATAAGAAAAAAATCAATTAAATGAATTAAATAATAAAAAATAATTATTTTAAAAATAAAATAATTATTTTAAATAATTTAAAAATGTTTAATATATTTTATGATTAAAAAATTTTAAATATATATACAAAAGTTATCATTAGTTATTATATTTTATGTATGAATTAAATTTATCAAATTATTTAAAAAATAAGAATAAAATTAATTAAATGAATTAAATAATAAAAAATAATTATTTTAAATAATTAAAATTTTTTTTAATATATTTTAATAATTAAAATTTTTTTTAATATATATACAAAAGTTATCATTAGTTATTATATTTCACTAAAAAAATTCAAATGAAGTTAAAACATACACTCAATAGAAATAAAAACTTAAGTAAAATAAATTACTATGAGCGTAGCTAGATGTCCATCTTTATTACACTTGAATTAATGTTTTTTATATCCTTTTTATGCATAATATTGTACATATATATTTATTTGCCTCACTAATTATAATTCCTGGATCCGTTAGTTCAGTTCCAAGCACTAATCCTCGTTAAAATTTTATTTTTCTTTCTTTATGGAAGGGAAATTAGCAGTGGTCACATATTTTGGCAAAACAAATATATTTTGAATCATGCATATTGTATATTTTATTATCAAAGTGCATTTAAGAGGTTATGCAAAGCAAGAAAAATAAAAATTATCAAAATATTTTATTATGTTGATTGATGTATTATTCCTTCTCTAAAATAAGATTTGAATCTAGTTTCTTAAAAAAAAAGGAAAAACGAAGAAATTTAACTATGAGTGTAGTTAGGTGTCGAAAGATCAATAGTCGTGGCTGAAATATTTTTGTATATTGATTTAACATATAATTTGTTTGATATTGAAACCATATTTTGGTATTACTAATAATCTTACATTCTTGATACTCAAAAATATTATATAACCAAATGTAATAATCAAATAACTAAAAATAAAAATGCAATTAATAATATTCTTTCTTTTGAATCAAACGTTTTTATAAAAAATATGATTATGATGCAGATTTTCTCAAAGTTGGAAAGTTTGCATTTCTTAAAGTAATTGATTTGTCTTTTATCACCTTTTCTTTTAAATATGAAGGAAGATTTGCATCATTCTGTCTTTTTGTTCTTTCTTTTTTATTTTTTGAAATGTTGGCTACTTTTTTATTTCTAAACCAATGAGTGTTAAGTATAAAGTTATGGGTAAAAAAATCAAAGGAACCTCAAATTTGAAAACACTAAATTTGTTCTAGGCTATGGTTGGATGAAGTATTTGAAGGATGTAATGAATTTCAAGCAGGCTTTTCAACAGTCGAAAAGTATATTCAATTGTCTTCCTAAAAAGAATAAGGGATTTCAAAATTTTAGCAAATTTCAAACGTGTAATTGAATTCAAAGTTGGATCAAATCTAGAAAATCTCTTTTTGTCATCAAGTCAAAATCTCGTTGCAAGAAAATGGGGTTTAAGAGAGGAAAAGTTAAGTTTAAGAGAGCAATGAATCTTAATTAGGTTGTAGCTTTAATGAACATATTGATTAAGTACTAGTTAAATAATAAAAATAATCAAAAGTTTAAACACTAGTATTGTTGGTATTAGTTTTAGAAAGAGATAATAATAATGATGATTGATCGGTGAAAATTGATTTCTTTCAAAATATTTTTTTATGAATTTACTTTCTTTACCAATTTAAATACGTTAATGTATTTTTCTATTGCAATTTTATTTGAATGACTGTATGGGAATGATATATATTAATTCATATAGTGAATGATAAAACATTATCTTATACCTTGTGGGTGGAGTTTTAAATAAATAGCCATTTATATTAAAATTAGCACCTAAGTTCCCTATGCATATGTGTGTATATTTATTCCTTTGCTTTAGTTTAAAATGGTAATTTTAAACTTTATTTTATAAAAACTTCAAACTTTGCATTTTTAAATTATGGGAAGAGATCAACTTGCACAAAAAAATTTTTAACTTTTTTTAATCATTAATTTTAATAAATCCAAAGGATAAGATTAAATCATTTTAACTTTTTAGTTTTACATTGATGTAAGTTAATTCCTCTTCATAAATTATTACATATGTACATTTAATTCTTACATTATAATACTTCTCCATTAATTAAATTGATTACAATTACTTAAACGCATACAAATAATGCTCCTTCATATGAAAATGAAATAAATTTTTAATTTAAGAAAAAAATAATTAATTAATTGCCGTGTATAGCAATTTCCTAAACCCTATTAGAGATATACCCCCAATTGGAGTTCAATTTGCAATGTAAATACAAAGTGAGGGAGGTGACACAAAAACAAATTAGTTAAGTTTTAATCAATATATATATATATATAAACCGATTTGTTTACTTCTAAATCCAAAACCTTCATCAAAACCCTTATAAGCCTCCAACTTACCTATTTTTTTCATTGTTTCACATTCTCAAAATAAAACAACAAATACCTAGAAATTTTTAGTATAAATACCTATTTTAAAAATATATTAATTTTATTTAAAAATTTTTAAAATTTTGTACATTAATATATCTATTAAATTAAAAATTATTCTACATAATGATAGTAGAATTAAAGTGTTGACAAGTATTCCACTAAAATATATTTATTAAATTACAAAATTAATTATTAAAATTAAATAAATTCATGCCTTCTCCCTTATCTCATTTTTAAATTTTTAAATTTTCATTATCAATATATAAAATTATAGCTAATGCATAAAATGATAATCCTTAATTTATTACTTTCTTGCTTTTTTGTCTACTACAGGAAAAAAAATATTGGCCTATTTTTTTCCACATGCATGGTTTATGCGGTATCGCACTGGAGGTAACATATAAATAAAGTTTTTTAAGTAACATTTGTAAAGTTTTTTATTAAAAATAACTTAATAATAATGTTAATAAAAAAATCAAAATCAATAGATTGATAAAGTTCAAAAAGAAAATTAATAATATATATAATAATTATTGAAAATGATATTTATAAATCAAATTTGATTAATAACGATAGAAATTATGTTAAAATTTCTAGTAAAAATACCTATTTAAAAAATCTGTCGATTTTATTTAAAAATTTTTCAAATATTGCTCATTAATGTATAATAAAATCTTTTAATTTATGCCATTTTTTGGTTCCATCAAAGATACAATTCAATTAAAAATTGACAACTCACTTTCGGCTCATATTTCTTCCAAAGATCGGGCTATGTGCAATTTCTGGGGATCTTGAAATCGTGAAGTAAATGTATTCTGGTTAACTAGTTTTGGTTAAACTATTGTAATGTTTAAAGTAATTGATGTTGTTTTTTGAAGTAGACTTGATTTACTTCTTTTTGGATGAATAAAGACTTCCGAAGTCTTCCTGCAACTGACATTGGCGCCGATTGAAATGTTTCAATGTTTCTACTTTTTCTTTTCTTTTTCCTCTCTTATGTTTTCTTTATATGTTGTAAAGGAGAAAGATGGTTAACTAGGGTAAGATAGCTAAGTTGCAAGTGGTGTAAATTTCAACCATAACATTTATTTTAGTGTTAAAATTAATAGTTTGATTAAAAATTGTCAATCCATTTATTTATATTTTGAAATTCAATATGGATTTTAAAGTTATAATTTCGTTTTAATTATCAAATAACTTGATTCGAAGACACTAAACAAAATATTATAAGAATCAACGCTTCAAATTTTATTTGAAACAAATTCAACTTTTAACTTTTTCACTTCATCTTATCTCTATTTAGCTTACATATTAAATTTATCAAATAATAAATGAAAAAAATGAATATTTAATTTATTTTTCAAGTTTTCTTATCAAACACACATTAAAAAATAACATATTTATAAAGTTTTCACTTTCTCCCCTTAAAATTTTAATCCAATGATTGAATCAACATTGATTTTTTTTCTTAAAAAAAATCTTTGATGAAAAGAAGTTTTCCATTCAAAATCAGAACAGATCACAGAAGTCAAAGATAATTTATATTGGATTTACATTGAATAGTGTTAGGATTAGTTACCTAAAATTTTGCTAGCTCAACACTCAATAAATTGTAATGGTAAGGTTGCACTTTGTTTTGGTTTTCTATTAGCAGCAATTTTATGTATCATTTTGCATTTGTTGAAATTGATAATAATTTTATACATCATAATATCAATTATAAATCATATTATTGTTATAATTTATAAATTTCAAACCAATATTATTATAAAATTATAAGTCATACAATTTATATTGTATATTTTTATATTTAGTTGCTATTATTATTTTTATTAATACCACATAACACAACAATTTATTTTATTATGAAAAGCTCTCTATTTAAGGTCAATTATTTTAAAATCAGATGCCTTCTAAAAAGTTTCTTCATTTTATGCTTTTATGATTTTTTTAAAATGCTTAATTTGATTGATGTAACAAGATTTTTTTTTAATTTATCAATTTAGATTTTCAATTTAAATTTTTATTTAATATTTTCAATAAAAAACTTCACAAATTTCATTTACAAAATTTTATCTAAACCTTCATTTAGAATGAATTGATGCTACTATTCAGTGCATTTTAAGTACCTTTTTGTTGCAATTGTAACGTGCTTTGTTGTTTGGATAGTGAAGACACGGTATGATTATATTTACGTGGCTCCACCACACCATAGTTTTGACACTTTAAACATTTTTGCTCTCTTTTTTAAATTTTTTTTACTTTTTAATCAATACATTATGAAATTTTATTATTATATAAAAAATTAATTAACTAAAAATAAATTTTACTATTATATTATATTATTATTTTAACTTAAAATAGATAACTATTTCATTGATAAAAAATTAAAGAAAAAGAATCTTTTGATATATTAGTATTTTTGTTAGTTTTTAATTATTTATCAGAAATTATTATTTTACATAAAAATAATTTACTGATTTTTTAATTATTTATGAATTTTATAAATGTTAAATAATTTAAAATTCTTATTACATTTAATGGTGATTTCTTTTCTAATTATAATTTACCTTACTTACATGTTTTGGTAATTGATTTTAATCTCATTGATATAGTACCTAATCTAATCGCTGTTTTTAATCTCACAAAAGTTAATTTTATCATCCATTTAAATAAATCAAAAATAGTTTCCATTACATTGGAGATGTCAATTTTATCCAACTTTGATAAAAATTTGATTTTTTATTTGAATGAAAATAAAAAATTTATTCCATTTAAGAGATGAAGACGAAGATATGTATGATTTTAAATCTTTACTTACAAAATTTCATTTAATTCATTTAAATTTTTCCTATTCAGTATTGACTGACTCTTGCGTATCTTCCAACCTATAATTTAATTAGTACCATGAACAAGTTAGAAATGAGAGGCCAAAAGAATTGGATAAGACTCCATATTGAATAAAGGGTAGGCTTAAACCAAGTTAAATGAATAAAAATTTATATACATTTTAGAATTGTTACTTTATAAATTGACTTGATTTTTGATTTATGGTTTATAGGATTGGTATCTTCATTTAATAATTGAATTATTATTATATATATGATAGATTTTTAAAAATTTATTAATTTTTATAAATATATTATTATAAAATACATGTCATTTTTTTAATTTTTTTATAAAATTTATAAAATTTATATTAGATAACTTTTAATTCATTAATTTGTCTATGTACTTAATTTTTAAATTATGACCTATTGATATGTAATAATCTTATAAACTTATTTATCGATTTAAAAATTTTGAATGGTGTATCATATAATTTTCATTTAAAAAAATTATCATGAAAATTTTATAACCCATACTTTTGATTAAAATAAAGCACAAACTAAATTAGAATATTCTTTTATTATAAAAAAAAAACCAATAATCAATATTTATGGGAGAGTTTAAAATTTAACTCTCTTAATTTAAATATCAATATTGACGATTTTTTTTATATTGCAATTTTTTATAGGGTTTTTACATTTAAATTAATTTTATTGGATTTTTTATAATAAAAAATCCAATAAAATTAATTTAAATGTAAAAACCCACTGGTTTTAAAGTTATATTTTTCCACTTGATGTGGATGTCTCATAGAAAGTGAATGGCTTGTATTTTGAACAAATTGATTTAAAATAATATATAATTGGATCCATTATAAAAATTACATGATAAACCCAATAAAAATAGTTCAAACATGTTAGAAAAAAAATAGAATCATTTCAAATTTATTTCAAAATAAATTCAATTTTTTGGACAAAATCAACGTCTACAAGTATTTTTAATGGAAAAATACTTATATGAAGTTTAGGTGAAGTTTGTAAATTTATTTATTGAAAGTAATTTAAAAAAACTAAAATTAAAAATTAAAATCGATAAATTGAAATATTTTATTTCATAGATTGAATGTGCAAAATTGAAATAATTTGAAAAAATTTGATTTAGTTTTTAGATACAGTTGAATAAGTATTGATTAAAATTGAATTATAAATGATATTTTTTATATTTGTTTACATTCTTATTTATTTTTTTGGACTCTATTAGTTTATCAATTTAAATTTTTTATTAAATTATTAGTAAAGAATTTTTCAAATTTCACTTTAAAAATTTCATCCAAATTTGTCATTTTTAACGTGTTGGTAGAACTTCTAATAAATCAGTGTTAAAATCAATAATTTGATTATAAATTTTTAGAATTTATTTATATTTTTAAAATCGATATAGATTTAAAAGTTATAATTTCATTTTAATTATCAAATAACTTGATTCCAAGATATTAAACAAAATATCATAAGAATCAAAATTCCAAATCTTATATGAAATAAATTCAATTCTAACTTTTTCACTTCATGTTATATCTTGATTTAGCTTACAAATTAAAGGATATATTTTTCAAATAATAAATAAAAATATTTTTATCTATTTTTCAAAATTTCTTATTAAACACACATTAAAAAAAACATGTTTACATATTTTTAATGTTTTCACTTTTCTCCCCTTAAATTTTTAATCCTTTGACTAAATCAATATCGATTTTTTTGTAGTAAAAAATCTATGATGAAGAGAGATTTTTTATTCAAAGTTAGAACAGATCACACGTACATCAAAGATAACTTATTTTAAATTTACGTTGAATAGTGTTAGAATTAGTTACCTAGAATTTTGCTAGCTTGAAACTCAATAAATAAATAGTGGTCAGGTTGCGCTTTGTTTTGACTTTCTATTAGCAACAATTACTTATGAATGTTTCTGCATTTGTTGAAATTGATAATAATCTTATATGCCATAAAATCAATTATAAATCATATTGTTGTTATAATTTATAAAATTCTAACCAATATTATTATAAAACTATAAGTTATACAATTCATACTATATATTTTTTGTATCTTGTTGCTATTGTTGTTTTTATTGATACCACATAACATAATAATTTATTTTATTATAAAAAACTCTTTATTTAAGGTCAATTATTTCAAAATCAGATGCCTTCTAGAAAAATTATTTATTTTATGCTTTTATGCTTTTATTTTAAATGTTCAATTTTATCTATGAAACATGATTTTTTTAATTCATTAATTTAAATTAATTAATTTAGTTTTTATTTAATATTTTAATAAAAATTCACAAATTTTGCTTACAAAATTTCATCTAAAACCTCATTTAAAATGAATTGGTGTTACTGTTTAATGCATTTAAGCACTTTTTATACAATTGCACTGTGTTTTGCTATTTGGATCACAAAGGCATGATTTGATTATATTTACGTGGCTTCAGTGGAAGACTTAAATTGCACTGATGGGAAAGGAGTGTGGTAAGCTTTTGACACTTTTGACATTTTTGCTCTTTTTTTTAGTTAATAAATTATGAAATAATTTTTTAATTTAATATAATGAAAAATTTTATTATAGAATAAAATTATAAATAAATAAAATTATTATTATATTATGAATTAAAAAATATAATTTTATAAATTTTATTATATAAATAATTAATAACTAAATATAAAATTTAGTATTATATTATATTATTATTTTAACTAAAAATAGATAACTACATCATTAATAAAAAATTAAAGAAAAATAGCATTTGTGATTTTAATTTTTTATTAGTTTTTAATTATTTATCAAAAAATTATTATTTGACCTAAAAATAATTTATGGATTTTTAAATTATTTATTAATTTTATAAATGTTAAATAATTTAAAAGTTTTATTACATACAAATTTAATGGTGATTTCTCCTCTAATTACAAGTTACCTCATTTCTACCATGTGTTTGCATGGAAAGACATATCTTGACAATTGATTTTAATCTCGTTGATACAGTATCCAGTCTAATCGTTATTTTTAATCTCACCAAAATTAATCTTTTCACCCATTCAAGTGAATCCTAAATTATTTTCAATATACTAGAGATGTCAATCTTATCCAAATTTAATAAAACTTCAAATATTTATTTGAATGAAAATAAAAAAAATTAAATTTTAGAGATGAAGATGAAGATGCATATGATTTTAAAACCTTACTTACAAAATTTCATTTAATTCATTTAAGTTTTTATCTATTCAGTATTGACTAACTCTTGTGTATCCTCCTACCTATAATTTAATTATCACCATGAATACGTTAGAAATGAGAGGCCCAACAAATTGGATAAGACTCCATATTGGATAAAAGATAGGCTTGAACCAAATTAAATGAATAAAAATTTATATAATTATATATTTAAAATTGTTATTTATAAATTAATTTGAGTGTTGGTTTATGGTCTATAGGGTTGGTATCTTCATTTAATAATTAAATTATTATATATATGTAGATGATAGAGTTATTTTAATAATTTATTAATTTTTATAAATATATTATTATAAAATACAGGTTAATTTTTTAATTTTGTTCATAAAATTTTTTAAAAAATATATTAGATAATTTTTAATTCATTAATTCATCTATGTACTTAATTTTTTTTAATTATGACCTAATGATATGTATTAATCTTCTAAATTCATTTATCGAGTTTAAAATTTTCAATGATGTATCATATATTTTTTATTTAAAAAAATTATCATGAAAATTTTATAACCCATACTTTTTATTAAAATAAGCATGAATTAAATTAGAATATTCTTTTATTACAAAAAATAGAAAAATACCAATAATCAATATTTATGAGAATTTAAAATTTTTTTATGTTGCAATTTTTTTATAAAAGAAATCCAACGAAATTAATTTAAATGTAAAAGATCCATCGGTATTGAAGTTGCATTTTGATATGAATGTTTCATAGAAACTCAAATGATCTAAAAAGGAAAGCTAGAGTTGACAACACCACTCAAACTTTGCTACGTTCTTTGTGGGTTGGAGACAACCATTGCAATTGGGTTGGACTTACCCACAATAAGGTAACAAGCATCACCAATCTAAGCCTTCTAGATTTTGGGTCCACACACAAAATAATTAAATAAAAATATTTATTAAATAAAAAAAGAAAAAAATAAAAAGAGATGAATGCCATGTGGCACCTTAAAGAAAGGCCATACATTATCAAAATTTATTGTTTAGATACTCATTTAAGTTAATCATTTAAAAGTTATTCAAAACTTAAAAATGTATATTATTGGTTAATTTAGAATTTTTTGAAAGATTTTTTATGCTTTTAAAGGATAATTTTATAAAAATTGATCAATAATTGTTTATATGTTCATTTAAATAGTTTAAATTAATCATTTAAAATTGTAGCAATTTGACAATATTTATCAGACAAACATACATGTATGAACATAACAAGTAGCGAAAATTAAACATAGAAAATTGAATCCAAAATCGTATCTATTTGTTGTGAACATCATAATTGGTATGCATATGATTTTCAAACATGAGTTTAGTTCATACCTTAAGTTATGGATTGTCAAAAATCTAAGAACTTATGACATGTTTGGTTTGTAAAATAAAATAAAAGAGGAATGAAACTTGTATTTTGTGAGAATAAAATATAAAAGGAATAGAATATAACATGTACTATGAAGTTTGATTATTATAATAGAAGAAAGGAGGAATTAGTATTAATATATTTGATTAGTTCAAAGAATACGATAGAATAAGTTCAAAGAATATGATTAGTTTAGAGAGTATGTTTTTATGTAAATCCTTGTAGAATTTTAACTCTTCTAGATAATATTGAATCTATAAAATGACCTAAATTTTGAACTCTTTAAATTTTAAAATTTAAACTTGAAATAATCTAATTTAACCATCAATTTTTATTGACTTACAAATTTATAAGTCAAATTTGATATTTTTTTATATAGATATTTTTACCATTAAATAAATATTAATCAAAATTGAATTATAAATGATATTTTTTTATTTTTTTTACATTTTTATAAATGATATCCTTTGACCTATAATTTATTGTGCACCATGAACACGTTAAAAATGATAAGTCAAAAATTTGGACAAGATTCAATATTGAATAAAAGATCAACCCGAACCAAATTAAATGAATAAAAATTTATACATTTAAAATTACTATTTTATATATTGACTTCACTATAATCTACATAGCTGTCGCATCTTCATTTAATAATTTAATTATTATTTAATAAAAATTAATGATAAAAATTTTAAATTTCACAAATTAAATTAAATAATTTGTATGCATATATTTGTATAATAATTAATCAATTCATTAATATTTATAGATATATTCTTAAAAAACATATGTCAATTTTTTTAATTTTATTTATAAGATTTAAAAATTTTTATATAAAATATTTAATTCATTAATTTCTTTACATAATTTTTTATTTATGATCTAATTGTTTGTAGTAATCTTTTAAACTCATTTATAGAATTTAAAATTTGATTGATGTATAAGATATAATTTTCATTTAAAATAATTATCATGATTTTTTTAACATTTGATTAATAATAAGTGCAAACTAAAGCTAAAATTGTCCTTTAAACGTAGAAGACCAATAGTCATCTAACAAAAATAATTTAAACGCAAAAGATCTGTTGGTCTTAAAGTTATATTTTTTCACTTGATGTTTCGCACTAAAATGCTATTGTATTTTGCATAAATACCTAACCATGCTAGCCAATGTAATTTAGAACAATTAACAAAAATCCTTTTTGAACTATCCAAATCATGTCATCTTTCTTAATACCATTCAAAGTCATGTTCTTCCTCATACTTGTCCTGCTTCACTTTTCCTCTGTTTTTGCTTCTTCATCCTCCATTGCTGCACTTATAAGAGGTAAAGAAGCGGAAACTCTGCTAAAATGGAAAGCTAGCCTTGACAACAACACCCAAACTTTGCTCTCTTCTTTGTGGGTTGGAGACTTCCATTGCAGTTGGGTTGGAATTACCTGCTACAAGACTGAAAGCATCACCAATCTAAGCCTTCCAGATTCTGGGTTGAAAGGTACACTTCATAGTCTTAGCTTTCTTTTCTTCCCTAAGCTGATGAGGCCTGACCTTCGCAACAACTCACTGTATGGGCCCATTCCCTAACACATTGGGAACCTTTCCAAGCTCACCTTCCTTGACTTGCAATACAATAACTTTTCGGGGAATATGCCATCCGAAATTTGCTTATTGAAAGGTCTTGAGTTGATTTCCTTGGCAAGTAATGAGATCAGTGGTTCCATTCCATTAGAGATAGGGAGGCTGAGTTCAGTTTCCGAGATTTATTTCTTTGATAACTATCTACGTGGTTCTATCCCTGCTTCCGTAGGAAACTTGACCTACTTATCTGTTCTCCACCTCTATCAAAATATGTTTTGTGGATCGATACCTCAAGAAATAGGGATGCTTAAATCTCTCACTGACTTTGAGTTGATTCATAATAATTTCTCTGGTTCAATTCCTGCTTCCATAAGAAACTTGACCAGTTTATCCACTCTCCACCTTCACCATAATATGTTTTCTGGGTCGATACCTCAAGAGATAGGGATGCTTAAATCTCTCACTGACTTTGAGTTTAGTCATAATAATTTCTCTGGTTCAGTCCCTGCTTCCATAAGAAACTTGACCAGTTTATCCAGTCTCCACCTTCATCATAATATGTTTTCTGGGTCGTTACCTCAAGAGATAAGGATGCTTAAATCTCTCACTGACTTTGAGTTGAGCCAAAATAATTTCTCTGGTTCAATCCCTGCTTCCATAGGAAACTTGACCAACTTATCTTTTCTCTACCTCTACCAAAATATGTTTTCTGGATCGATACCTCAAGAGATAGGCATGCTTAAATCTCTCACTGATATTGAGTTGAGTCAAAATAATTTCTTTGGTTCAATCCCTGCTTCCATAGGAAACTTGACCAGTCTATCCACTCTTTACCTCGATCAAAATATGTTTTCTGGGTCGATACCTCAAGAGATAGGGATGCTTAAATCTCTCACTGACTTTGGGTTGAGTCAAAATAATTTCTCTGGTTCAATCCCTGCTTCCATAGGAAGCATGTCGAAGCTTATGATGATATATCTTCACCATAATCATTTATCAGGGCCAATTCCTTCAGCGCTTGGCAATCTCACTCATTTGCAATCATTACAATTAGGAGATAACCATCTTAGTGGTCCATTACCCAAAAATTTATGCAGGGGTGGACAACTCGCAAATCTTTCGGCTTTCAACAACAATTTGACGGGTCTTATCCCACCAACTTTGAAAACTTGCAAAAGCTTATTCAGTGTTAGGCTTGAAGGAAACTAGTTGACAGGAATATATCAGAAGCTTTCGGTACATATCCTAGTTTGAATTATATTGCATTAAGCAACAACAAATTTTATGGCGGAACTTTCGCCAAATTGGGGGCAATGCCATAGTCTAACAAGCCTACGGATCTCCAATAATAACATTTCTGGAAAGATACCACCTGAGCTGAAGCATGCAACTCAATTGCACGAACTCGATGTCTCTTCAAATCATCTCATTGGTGAGATTCCCAAGGAATTGAGAGCATTGACATTGATGTACAAACTTTTGCTAAGTGGTAACCAACTTTCAGGCAAAATTTCACCAGAGATTGGAGTTCTTTCAAATCTAGAATATCTTAACTTGGCATCAAACAATTTGAGTGGACCGATTCCTAATCAACTTGGAGAGTGCTCAAAGTTATTGGACCTGAATTTGAGCAAGAATAAACTTGGAGAAAGCATTCCATTTTCAGTAAGCTACATAAATGGCCTTCAAAATCTAGATTTAAGTTGGAATTTACTTATTGGGGAGATACCACAGGAACTTGCAAAATTACATTCCTTGGAAATATTGGACCTTTCTCACAATATGCTCAATGGTTGCATCCCAAATTCTTTTAATGATTTGAAAAGCTTGACTGTTGTGAATATATCTTACAATCAATTAGAAGGCCCTATTCCTAACATTAAGGCATTTCATGAGGCTTCATTTGATGCCTTAAGAAACAATAAGGGACTATGTGGTAATGCCACTGGACTAATGCCTTGTGCTGTCGGTGCTACTAGCAACGGTCATAGAAAAAGCAGCAAAATCATCATTTTCATTGTACTTCACTCTTTGGTCTTCTTCTTTTGCTCTTTGTCATGGCTGAAGTTTCCTTATTCTTTGCCAAAGAACCAAATCAGAAAATCCGAGTCAATCGAGGCACAACTTGGAGATTTTTTCACATTGTGGGGATATAATGGAAGAATACTCTATGAGAACATTAATTGAAGCCACTGAAGATTTCAGCTCCAAAATTGCATTGGTTCAGGAGGCTATGGTGCTGTTTAATAAAGCTGCGCTACCCATTGGGAGGTGGTTGCTGTGAAGAAACTTCACCAATCTGAAGATAGCATGATTTCCAACAACTTGAAAGCCTTTGAAAGCGAGATTCATGCTTTATCAGAAATAAGGCATCGTAACATTGTGAAGCTGTATGGGCTTTTGTTCACATCCAAATAACTCATTTTTGGTTTATGAGTTTGTAGAAAAGGGGAAGTTTGAGAATGGTGTTAAGCAACAAGGACGAGGCAATGGAGTTGGATTGGGAGAAGAGGCTAAATGTTGTAAAAGGAGTGGCCAATGCCTTGTCTTATATGCATCATGACCATTCACCACCTATAATTCATCGAGACAATTCCAGCAACAATGTTCTTCTGGATTTGGACTATGAGGCTCATGTCTCAGATTTCGGCACAACTAGGCTTTTAAAGCCTGACTCTTCTAATTGGACCTCACTTGGCGTACTTTTGGGTACATAGCTCCAGGTATTTATTGATATCTTTTTTAAGATACTTTAAACATGTCATTGTCATAACGTCTAGATCCGGGGATCTATCGCTAGACATTGACTTTTAATGGAGTCGCCACCAATCTTTTTTATCTAGGTGCGATTGGCCACCTAAAGAATCTGTCCTTTCAGGGAACACCTAAGTTTAAGGGTCCCTAAAAGAATAGGTTCAGGTCACAAACCATAACAGGGTTCGGGAGTTCGGTTACGTGTGAGGAAGGTTATAGCACCCTCACAACGCCCATCAAAAGATGGTACCAGCTTAAATTTGTGTTATCCAAAAGCCTTTAAAATTTTACGAAGTAATTAATTGTTGAAAATTATTCTCAATTGACTCTAATACTTTTAGCAGAAAATTGAGAAAATTCTCTCACCTCAAGAGTATGCAAGAAAAACTACTGTTTCACTTACAGAGGCTCTGTCGTCGGATTAGTTAAAGAAAAATCAAAGTCAAAATCAAAAATAGGAAGGAAGGAAAGAATGATTGTTCTTGTGTGGGGAAAATTGATACTTTCAACTTTTCCTCAAAAATACTTTTTTGAAAATTTATTTTTAAGGAAAATTGATACTTTCAATTTTTTCTCAAAAATATTTTTTTTTGGAAATTTTGATTTTTATTTAAAGAATAATAAATAAAAAATAAATAAAAAACAAAGAAAAGTAACGCAAAAATAAAAATAAGATAAAGATAAAAAATATTAAATAAATATAATCTAATAAAAATAATAAAATAATAAACAAATAAACAAATAAATAAATAAAAAATTCCAAAAAAAAAAAATGGAGCGGCTCGGTTATCGGCTCGGCTCGGCTCAAGGAAGAAAAACGGCTCGGGGAGCGGCTAGGGAGCTCGGCTCGGCTCGGCTCGGAGGGGGCAGGGCACGCGCGGGTCAGGATCGGGTCGACGCTCGGGTCGGGTCGGGTCACGGTAAAACGCGCGGATGCTCTGATTAACTTAAAGCCAAAACGACGTCGTTTTGGGAGGGTATAAAAGGCAGTTCCCTTCGTTTTTCGACAGACCGCTCCTCTTCTCTCTCTCTCTTCTTTCCTTTTTCTCTGCCTTCTCTCTAAAAGCTGAAGAACACCGGTGCCGGATTCTGGAAAATGTCACCGGAATCTGGAAATTTCGTCGGATGTTCGCCGGAAGTTGGCCGAAAAATTGGTCGGTTTCTGGATTTCTCGCCGGAAACTGGGCATCTCGCCGGAAACTTCAAATTTGCTGGAATTTTGGGCCGAAAAATTCAACTCTTGCCGGAATTTTTGCCAGAATCTGGAAATTTTTCTCAGAAATTTCCAGAAAAATTTTTCACCAAAAATTTCTAAAAAATTTTTCTTACTCCCAGAACACTCCTAAACTTTTCTTAGCTTCCTATAACGCCTCCTTTTCTCTCAAATCAGTAGCTTTGCTTACTGTTTTCTGTCTGTGTTTGCATCTGTTCCAGGGGTCCTTTATATAGGGATTGATCAGGAGTTCCTGATCAATCCCAATTCCTCCTTGGACGAGAATTCAATCTTTGAATCCAACTGGACTCTTCTCTGATTGAATTCCCCATTCCTAGTGGGATTCTTCAACTTCAATCTCAGCCCTCCAAAAATAAAAATCAAATAAAAAATAATAATAGATAATTAGAAAAGAATCAGATACGGATCAAGAAAGAGAAGAAAAAAAATAATTAACAGATAATTAGGAATAACAATAAGATAAACTAAAAAAAAATATTACAAGAAAAGAGAAAAAATAATAATAATAAAAATAATAATATATATATAACTATATAAATAAATACATATAATATTAATAGAAAATAAATAAATAAATAAATAAAGATATACATATATTAATATATAATAATAATTAATA
>NW_019168095.1:0-33083 GCF_002303985.1 Durio zibethinus
AAAAAAAAGTTAAAACAAGAAAAAAATAAAAAATGAAGAGTCAAAATTATGAGATAAAACAAAAAGAAAAAAAGTTTATAGAATATTTTGAAACAAAAAAAAAGTGAAAACAAAAAAAATATGAAAGCACATGAAAAAATAAGTAAAAAAAAAGAAGAAAAATTTGAGAGGAGAAAAATTTAAAGAAAAATTATAAAAATGCAATAGAAAAGAACCAACAATGATAAAATAAAAAAATACAATAAAAATATAAAAAGTAAGAAAATAAAAAAGACAAAAATGAAAAAAAAAAATAGTTCAAAAAATACAAAAAAATTGAAAAACATATAAGACATAATGAGAAAATAATATAAAAAGTCAAAGACAAAAAATTAAAAAAGAGAAAAGTTAATTCAAAGTAAAAATGAAAAACAAAGGAGAAAATGCAAAAAAAAAAAAAAGAAAAAATTATGAGAATTTAAAAACGCAAATAAGAAGTGAAGGGAAATTTGTGGAAAAAAAAGCGTAAAGAAATATAAATAATTTTAAAACATTGAAAGAATTAAAACAAATAAAAATGAAAGCATATGAAAAAAGGCAAAAGAAAGAAATTTTGAAGGGAAAAAAGTTATTGAAAAATTATAAAATAGAACAAAAAATAGCAAGAAAAATAGACAAAAAAAATAAAGAAATGAAAAAATAAAAAATTTTGAACTTTATAAAAATTTTTAAAAATATAAATAAAAAATAAATGAAAAAATAAATTAAGAGAAAATATTAATATAAAAGAAAAATTAAATAAAATACGAAAAAGGAAAAAATAAAAATAAACAAAAACAAAAAGTAACAAAGCAAGAAAATAAAAAATTTACGAATCAAAAAAATATAAAAAGACAAAATGAATAAAAATTTCAAATACAAAATGGAAAAAACTTTTAGTTTAGAATGTGCAAAGGAAAACAAAAAATATATATATAACAAATAAAGGAAAAAGATGAAAAATAAAATAAAAGTTAATAAAAAATACAAATAAAAATAAAAGAATGTGCACAAAAAAAGAAGTTTGAGGTTTTAAAATTATAAAGAAGAAATAAAAAAAAGTGCGAACAAAAAGATTTAAGAAAAAGCAAGAAAAAAATAAAAAATGAAATACAAAATATAAATTGAGAAAATATAAAATTTGAGAAAAAATGAGAAAAAGAAGAAAAAAATAAAAAATGAAGAGGCAAAAATATGAAATAAAAAAAAAAGAAAAAAAATTATAGAAAATTTTAAAACAAAAAAAATGAAAGCACATAAAAAAAAAGAAGAAGAAAAATTTGAAAGGAGAAAAAGTTAATGAAAAATTATAAAAATGCAATAAAAAATAACCGAGAATGATAAAATAAAAAAAGATAGAAAAATAAAAAATTTCAAAACTTAATAAAAATTTATGAAACTATAAAAAAAGAAAAAAAATTAAAGCAAAAGAAAAAAGATAAATAAAGCACAAAAAAAGAAAAAATACAAAAATACAACAAAAAATATAAAAAGTAAGAAAATAAAAAAGGAAAAAAATTGAAGAAAAATTTCAAAAATGAAATGGAATGACAAAATGAAAAAAAAAATAGTTTAAAAAGGACAAAAAATTGAAAAACATATAAGACCTAATAATAAAAAATATAAAAAGTCAGACAAAAAATTAAAAAAGAGAAAAGTTAATGCAAAATAAAAAAAAGTATGAGAATTTAAAAACGCAAATAAGAAATGAAAGGAAATTTGTGAAAAAAGAAATAAGAAAAGCAACAAAAGAATAAAAATGAAAAGACAAGAGGTTTGGAATAAAAAACAGAAAAATAAAAATTTTTAAAATAACGAAAAAATTAAAACAAGTAAAAATGAAAGCATATGCAAAAAAAGCAAAAAGAAGGAAAATTTTGAAGGGAAAAAGTTATTAAAAAATTACAAAGTAGGACAAAAATAGCAAAAATGATAATAAAATAAAAAAGATTCAAAAAATAAAAATAAAAAATTTTGAACTTTATAAAAATTTTTTAAAATATAAATAAAAATAAATGGAAAAATAAATTAAGATAAAATATTAATATAGAAGAAAAAATTAAATAAAATACCAAAAAAGCAAAAAATAAAAAAGTAAGATATTAAAAAATGTGCGAATAAAAAATAAAACAAATAGAAAAAAATTTTAGTTCAGAATATACAAAGAAAACAAAAAAAAAATATAACAAATATAGGAAAAAGATATAAAAAATCAAAGATAAAAAATAAAATAAAAGTTAATGAAAAATATAAATAAAAACAAAAGAAAGTGCACAAAAAAAAGTCTAATAATTTAAAAATGCAAATAAGAAATGAAAGGAAATTTGTGAAAAAATAAGAAAAGCAAGAAAAGAATAAAAATGAAAAGACAAAAGATTTGGAATAAAAAAACAAAAAAGAAATATAAAAAATTTTAAAACAACGAAAAAATTAAAACAAGTAAAACTGAAAGCATATGAAAAAGAAAAAAAGGCAAAAAGAAAGAAAATTTTGAAGGGAAAACGTTATTGAAAAATTACAACATAGAACAAAAAAAATGAAAATGAAAAAATAAAAAAGATTAAAAAAATTTTAAATTTTAAATTTTATAAAAGTTTTTAAAAATATAATATCTATAACATTATAAAATTTTTATAAAAAAACAAAGTAAGAGGAAAAATAAAATAAGAGAAAATATTAAAGCAAAAGGAAAAAGAAAAAAAAATTAAAAATAAACAAAAGCACAAAATAGAAAAAATAACGAGTCAAAAGAAAAAAAATTAGAAAAATAAAAAAAGTAATAAAAATTTCAAAAATGAAGAAAAAATGACAAAATAGAAAAAAAAATTAGTTTATAAAATACGAACAAAAAAAAAAAATATAACAAATAATAAGAAATAATGGTATAAAAAATGAAAAGGGATTACAAAATGGAAAAAATTAATTTAGAAAACATAAGGAAAAAAAGTAATAAGAAAAAAAAATGAAAGATAAAAAAATTAACAAAGGGAAAAATTTAATACAAAATAAAAACAAGACAAGGAAGGGCAAAAAAAAGTTAAAACAAGAAAAAAATAAAAAATGAAGAGTCAAAATTATGAGATAAAACAAAAAGAAAAAAAGTTTATAGAATATTTTGAAACAAAGAAAAAAGTGAAAACAAAAAAAATATGAAAGCACATGAAAAAATAAGTAAAAAAAAAGAAGAAAAATTTGAGAGGAGAAAAATTTAAAGAAAAATTATAAAAATGCAATAGAAAAGAACCAACAATGATAAAATAAAAAAATACAATAAAAATATAAAAAGTAAGAAAATAAAAAAGACAAAAATGAAAAAAAAAAAATAGTTCAAAAAATACAAAAAAATTGAAAAACATATAAGACATAATGAGAAAATAATATAAAAAGTCAAAGACAAAAAATTAAAAAAGAGAAAAGTTAATTCAAAGTAAAAATGAAAAACAAAGGAGAAAATGCAAAAAAAAAAAAAGAAAAAATTATGAGAATTTAAAAACGCAAATAAGAAGTGAAGGGAAATTTGTGGAAAAAAAAGCGTAAAGAAATATAAATAATTTTAAAACATTGAAAGAATTAAAACAAATAAAAATGAAAGCATATGAAAAAAAGGCAAAAAGAAAGAAAATTTTGAAGGGAAAAAGTTATTGAAAATTTATAAAATAGAACAAAAAATAGCAAGAAAAATAGACAAAAAAATAAAAAATTTTAAAATATAAATAAAAAATAAATGAAAAAATAAATTAAGAGAAAATATTAATATAAAAGAAAAATTAAATAAAATACGAAAAAAGGAAAAAATAAAAATAAACAAAAACAAAAAGTAACAAAGCAAGAAAATAAAAAATTTACGAATCAAAAAAATATAAAAAGACAAAATGAATAAAAATTTCAAATACAAAATGGAAAAAACTTTTAGTTTAGAATGTGCAAAGGAAAACAAAAAAATATATACAACAAATAAAGGAAAAAGATATAAAATACGAAAGATGAAAAATAAAATAAAAGTTAATAAAAAATAAAAATAAAAATAAAAGAATGTGCACAAAAAAAGAAGTTTGAGGTTTTAAAATTATAAAGAAGAAATAAAAAAAAGTGCAAACAAAAAGATTTAAGAAAAAGCAAGAAAAAAATAAAAAATGAAAATACAAAATATATAAAATAAAATTTGAGAAAAAAATGAGAAAAAGAAGAAAAAAATAAAAAATGAAGAGGCAAAAATATGAAATAAAACAAAAAGAAAAAAATTTATAGAAAATTTTAAAACAAAAAAAAAGAGTGAACAAAAAAATGAAAGCACATAAAAAAAAAAAGAAGAAAAATTTGAAAGGAGAAAAAGTTAATGAAAAATTATAAAAATGCAATAAAAAATAACCGAGAATGATAAAATAAAAAAAGAAAAGAAAAAAAGATAGAAAAATAAAAAATTTCAAAACTTAATAAAAATTTATGAAACTATAAAAAAAGAAAAAAAATTAAAGCAAAAGAAAAAAGATAAATAAAGCACAAAAAAGAAAAATACAAAATACAACAAAAAATATAAAAAGTAAGAAAATAAAAAAGGAAAAAAATTGAAGAAAAATTTCAAAAATGAAATGGAATGACAAAATGAAAAAAAAAATAGTTTAAAAAGGACAAAAAATTGAAAAACATATAAGACCTAATAATAAAAATATAAAAAGTCAGACAAAAAATTAAAAAAGAGAAAAGTTAATGCAAAATAAAAAAAAGTATGAGAATTTAAAAACGCAAATAAGAAATGAAAGGAAATTTGTGAAAAAAGAAATAAGAAAAGCAACAAAAGAATAAAAATGAAAAGACAAGAGGTTTGGAATAAAAAACAGAAAAATAAAAATTTTTAAAATAACGAAAAAATTAAAACAAGTAAAAATGAAAGCATATGCAAAAAAAGCAAAAAGAAGGAAAATTTTGAAGGGAAAAAGTTATTAAAAAATTACAAAGTAGGACAAAAATAGCAAAAAAAATAAATAAAATAAAAAAGATTCAAAAAATAAAAAAAAAAAAATTTTGAACTTTATAAAAATTTTTAAAATATAAATAAAAATAAATGGAAAAATAAATTAAGATAAAATATTAATATAGAAGAAAAAATTAAATAAAATACCAAAAAAGCAAAAAATAAAAAAGTAAGATATTAAAAAATGTGCGAATAAAAAATAGAAAAAAATTTTAGTTCAGAATATACAAAGAAAAACAAAAAAAAAATATAACAAATATAGGAAAAAGATATAAAAAAATCAAAGATAAAAAATAAAATAAAAGTTAATGAAAAATATAAATAAAAACAAAAGAAAGTGCACAAAAAAAAGTCTAATAATTTAAAAATGCAAATAAGAAATGAAAGGAAATTTGTGAAAAAATAAGAAAAGCAAGAAAAGAATAAAAATGAAAAGACAAAAGATTTGGAATAAAAAAACAAAAAAGAAATATAAAAAATTTTAAAACAACGAAAAAATTAAAACAAGTAAAACTGAAAGCATATGAAAAAGAAAAAAAGGCAAAAAGAAAGAAAATTTTGAAGGGAAAACGTTATTGAAAAATTACAACATAGAACAAAAAAAATGAAAATGAAAAAATAAAAAAGATTAAAAAATTTTAAAATTTAAATTTTATAAAAGTTTTTAAAAATATAATATCTATAACATTATAAAATTTTTATAAAAAAACAAAGTAAGAGGAAAAATAAAATAAGAGAAAATATTAAAGCAAAAGGAAAAAGAAAAAAAATTAAAAATAAACAAAAGCACAAAATAGAAAAAATAACGAGTCAAAAGAAAAAAAATTAGAAAAATAAAAAAAGTAATAAAAATTTCAAAAATGAAGAAAAAATGACAAAATAGAAAAAAAAAATTAGTTTATAAAATACGAACAAAAAATATAACAAATAATAAGAAATAATGGTATAAAAAATGAAAAGGGATTACAAAATGGAAAAAATTAATTTAGAAAACATAAGGAAAAAAAGTAATAAGAAAAAAAATGAAAGATAAAAAAATTAACAAAGGGAAAAATTTAATACAAAATAAAAACAAGACAAGGAAGGGCAAAAAAAAGTTAAAACAAGAAAAAAATAAAAAATGAAGAGTCAAAATTATGAGATAAAACAAAAAGAAAAAAAGTTTATAGAATATTTTGAAACAAAGAAAAAAGTGAAAACAAAAAAATATGAAAGCACATGAAAAAATAAGTAAAAAAAAAGAAGAAAAATTTGAGAGGAGAAAAATTTAAAGAAAAATTATAAAAATGCAATAGAAAAGAACCAACAATGATAAAATAAAAAAATACAATAAAAATATAAAAAGTAAGAAAATAAAAAAGACAAAAATGAAAAAAAAAAAAGTTCAAAAAATACAAAAAAATTGAAAAACATATAAGACATAATGAGAAAATAATATAAAAAGTCAAAGACAAAAAATTAAAAAAGAGAAAAGTTAATTCAAAGTAAAAATGAAAAACAAAGGAGAAAATGCAAAAAAAAAAAAAGAAAAAATTATGAGAATTTAAAAACGCAAATAAGAAGTGAAGGGAAATTTGTGGAAAAAAAAGCGTAAAGAAATATAAATAATTTTAAAACATTGAAAGAATTAAAACAAATAAAAATGAAAGCATATGAAAAAAAGGCAAAAAGAAAGAAAATTTTGAAGGGAAAAAGTTATTGAAAATTTATAAAATAGAACAAAAAATAGCAAGAAAAATAGACAAAAAAATAAGAAAATGAAAAAATAAAAAATTTTGAACTTTATAAAAAATTTTAAAATATAAATAAAAAATAAATGAAAAAATAAATTAAGAGAAAATATTAATATAAAAGAAAAATTAAATAAAATACGAAAAAAGGAAAAAATAAAAATAAACAAAAACAAAAAGTAACAAAGCAAGAAAATAAAAAATTTACGAATCAAAAAATATAAAAAGACAAAATGAATAAAAATTTCAAATACAAAATGGAAAAAACTTTTAGTTTAGAATGTGCAAAGGAAAACAAAAAATATATATATAACAAATAAAGGAAAAAGATGAAAAATAAAATAAAAGTTAATAAAAAATACAAATAAAAATAAAAGAATGTGCACAAAAAAGAAGTTTGAGGTTTTAAAATTATAAAGAAGAAATAAAAAAAAGTGCAAACAAAAAGATTTAAGAAAAAGCAAGAAAAAAATAAAAAATGAAAATACAAAATATATAAAATAAAATTTGAGAAAAAAATGAGAAAAAGAAGAAAAAAAATAAAAAATGAAGAGGCAAAAATATGAAATAAAAAAAAAAGAAAAAAATTTATAGAAAATTTTAAAACAAAAAAAAAGAGTGAAAAAAAAAATGAAAGCACATAAAAAAAAGAAGAAAAATTTGAAAGGAGAAAAAGTTAATGAAAAATTATAAAAATGCAATAAAAAATAACCGAGAATGATAAAATAAAAAAAGAAAAGAAAAAAAGATAGAAAAATAAAAAATTTCAAAACTTAATAAAAATTTATGAAACTATAAAAAAAGAAAGAAAGAAAATTAAAGCAAAAGAAAAAAGATAAATAAAGCACAAAAAAAGAAAAAATACAAAAAACAAAAAATATAAAAAGTAAGAAAATAAAAAAGGACAAAAATTGAAGAAAAATTTCAAAAATGAAATGGAATGACAAAATGAAAAAAAAATAGTTTAAAAAGGACAAAAAATTGAAAAACATATAAGACCTAATAATAAAAATATAAAAAGTCAGACAAAAAATTAAAAAAGAGAAAAGTTAATGCAAAATAAAAAAAGTATGAGAATTTAAAAACGCAAATAAGAAATGAAAGGAAATTTGTGAAAAAAGAAATAAGAAAAGCAACAAAAGAATAAAAATGAAAAGACAAAAGGTTTGGAATAAAAAACAGAAAAATAAAAATTTTTAAAATAACGAAAAAATTAAAACAAGTAAAAATGAAAGCATATGCAAAAAAAGCAAAAAGAAGGAAAATTTTGAAGGGAAAAAGTTATTAAAAAATTACAAAGTAGGACAAAAATAGCAAGAAAAATAATAAAATAAAAAAGATTCAAAAAATAAAAATAAAAAATTTTGAACTTTATAAAATTTTTTTAAAATATAAATAAAAATAAATGGAAAAATAAATTAAGATAAAATATTAATATAGAAGAAAAAATTAAATAAAATACCAAAAAAGCAAAAAATAAAAAAGTAAGATATTAAAAAATTAGCGAATAAAAAAATACAAAAGACAAAATGAATAAAAATTTCAAATACAAAATAGAAAAAACTTTTAGTTCAGAATATACAAAGAAAAACAACAAAAATATAACAAATATAGGAAAAAGATATAAAAAATCAAAGATAAAAAATAAAATAAAAGTTAATGAAAAATATAAATAAAAACAAAAGAAAGTGCACAAAAAAAAGTCTAATAATTTAAAAATGCAAATAAGAAATGAAAGGAAATTTGTGAAAAAATAAGAAAAGCAAGAAAAGAATAAAAATGAAAAGACAAAAGATTTGGAATAAAAAAACAAAAAAGAAATATAAAAAATTTTAAAACAACGAAAAAATTAAAACAAGTAAAACTGAAAGCATATGAAAAAGAAAAAAAGGCAAAAAGAAAGAAAATTTTGAAGGGAAAACGTTATTGAAAAATTACAACATAGAACAAAAAAAATGAAAATGAAAAAATAAAAAAGATTAAAAAAATTTTAAATTTTATAAAAGTTTTTAAAAATATAATATCTATAACATTATAAAATTTTTATAAAAAAACAAAGTAAGAGGAAAAATAAAATAAGAGAAAATATTAAAGCAAAAGGAAAAAGAAAAAAAATTAAAAATAAACAAAAGCACAAAATAGAAAAAATAACGAGTCAAAAGAAAAAAAATTAGAAAAATAAAAAAAGTAATAAAAATTTCAAAAATGAAGAAAAAATGACAAAATAGAAAAAAAAATTAGTTTATAAAATACGAACAAAAATAAAAAAATATAACAAATAATAAGAAATAATGGTATAAAAATGAAAAGGGATTACAAAATGGAAAAAATTAATTTAGAAAACATAAGGAAAAAAAGTAATAAGAAAAAAAAATGAAAGATAAAAAAATTAACAAAGGGAAAAATTTAATACAAAATAAAAACAAGACAAGGAAGGGCAAAAAAAGTTAAAACAAGAAAAAAATAAAAAATGAAGAGTCAAAATTATGAGATAAAACAAAAAGAAAAAAAGTTTATAGAATATTTTGAAACAAAGAAAAAAGTGAAAACAAAAAAAATATGAAAGCACATGAAAAAATAAGTAAAAAAAAGAAGAAAAATTTGAGAGGAGAAAAATTTAAAGAAAAATTATAAAAATGCAATAGAAAAGAACCAACAATGATAAAATAAAAAAATACAATAAAAATATAAAAAGTAAGAAAATAAAAAAGACAAAAATGAAAAAAAAAAATAGTTCAAAAAATACAAAAAAATTGAAAAACATATAAGACATAATGAGAAAATAATATAAAAAGTCAAAGACAAAAAATTAAAAAAGAGAAAAGTTAATTCAAAGTAAAAATGAAAAACAAAGGAGAAAATGCAAAAAAAAAAAAAGAAAAAATTATGAGAATTTAAAAACGCAAATAAGAAGTGAAGGGAAATTTGTGGAAAAAAAAGCGTAAAGAAATATAAATAATTTTAAAACATTGAAAGAATTAAAACAAATAAAAATGAAAGCATATGAAAAAAAGGCAAAAAGAAAGAAAATTTTGAAGGGAAAAAGTTATTGAAAATTTATAAAATAGAACAAAAAATAGCAAGAAAAATAGACAAAAAAATAAGAAAATGAAAAAATAAAAAATTTTGAACTTTATAAAAAATTTTAAAATATAAATAAAAATAAATGAAAAAATAAATTAAGAGAAAATATTAATATAAAAGAAAAATTAAATAAAATACGAAAAAAGGAAAAAATAAAAATAAACAAAAACAAAAGTAACAAAGCAAGAAAATAAAAAATTTACGAATCAAAAAAATATAAAAAGACAAAATGAATAAAAATTTCAAATACAAAATGGAAAAAACTTTTAGTTTAGAATGTGCAAAGGAAAACAAAAAATATATATATAACAAATAAAGGAAAAAGATGAAAAATAAAATAAAAGTTAATAAAAAATACAAATAAAAATAAAAGAATGTGCACAAAAAAAGAAGTTTGAGGTTTTAAAATTATAAAGAAGAAATAAAAAAAAGTGCGAACAAAAAGATTTAAGAAAAAGCAAGAAAAAAATAAAAAATGAAAATACAAAATAAATATTAAAATATAAAAGTTTGAGAAAAAATGAGAAAAAGAAGAAAAAAATAAAAAATGAAGAGGCAAAAATATGAAATAAAAAAAAAAGAAAAAAATTTATAGAAAATTTTAAAACAAAAAAAAAGAGTGAACAAAAAAAATGAAAGCACATAAAAAAAAAAAAGAAGAAAAATTTGAAAGGAGAAAAAGTTAATGAAAAATTATAAAAATGCAATAAAAAATAACCGAGAATGATAAAATAAAAAAAGAAAAGAAAAAAAGATAGAAAAATAAAAAATTTCAAAACTTAATAAAAATTTATGAAACTATAAAAAAGAAAAAAAATTAAAGCAAAAGAAAAAAGATAAATAAAGCACAAAAAAAGAAAAATACAAAATACAACAAAAATATAAAAAGTAAGAAAATAAAAAAGGAAAAAAATTGAAGAAAAATTTCAAAAATGAAATGGAATGACAAAATGAAAAAAAAATAGTTTAAAAAGGACAAAAAATTGAAAAACATATAAGACCTAATAATAAAAAATATAAAAAGTCAGACAAAAAATTAAAAAGAGAAAAGTTAATGCAAAATAAAAAAAAGTATGAGAATTTAAAAACGCAAATAAGAAATGAAAGGAAATTTGTGAAAAAAGAAATAAGAAAAGCAACAAAAGAATAAAAATGAAAAGACAAGAGGTTTGGAATAAAAAACAGAAAAATAAAAATTTTTAAAATAACGAAAAAATTAAAACAAGTAAAAATGAAAGCATATGCAAAAAAAGCAAAAAGAAGGAAAATTTTGAAGGGAAAAAGTTATTAAAAAATTACAAAGTAGGACAAAAATAGCAAAAATGATAATAAAATAAAAAAGATTCAAAAAATAAAAATAAAAAATTTTGAACTTTATAAAAATTTTTTAAAATATAAATAAAAATAAATGGAAAAATAAATTAAGATAAAATATTAATATAGAAGAAAAAATTAAATAAAATACCAAAAAAGCAAAAAATAAAAAAGTAAGATATTAAAAAATGTGCGAATAAAAAAAATAAAAGACAAATAGAAAAAATTTTAGTTCAGAATATACAAAGAAAAACAAAAAAAAATATAACAAATATAGGAAAAAGATATAAAAAATCAAAGATAAAAAATAAAATAAAAGTTAATGAAAATATAAATAAAAACAAAAGAAAGTGCACAAAAAAAAGTCTAATAATTTAAAAATGCAAATAAGAAATGAAAGGAAATTTGTGAAAAAATAAGAAAAGCAAGAAAAGAATAAAAATGAAAAGACAAAAGATTTGGAATAAAAAAACAAAAAAGAAATATAAAAAATTTTAAAACAACGAAAAAATTAAAACAAGTAAAACTGAAAGCATATGAAAAAAGAAAAAAAAGGCAAAAAGAAAGAAAATTTTGAAGGGAAAACGTTATTGAAAAATTACAACATAGAACAAAAAAAATGAAAATGAAAAAATAAAAAAGATTAAAAAAATTTTAAATTTAAATTTTATAAAAGTTTTTAAAAATATAATATCTATAACATTATAAAATTTTTATAAAAAAACAAAGTAAGAGGAAAAATAAAATAAGAGAAAATATTAAAGCAAAAGGAAAAAGAAAAAAAATTAAAAATAAACAAAAGCACAAAATAGAAAAAATAACGAGTCAAAAGAAAAAAAATTAGAAAAATAAAAAAGTAATAAAATTTCAAAAATGAAGAAAAAATGACAAAATAGAAAAAAAAATTAGTTTATAAAATACGAACAAAAATAAAAAAATATAACAAATAATAAGAAATAATGGTATAAAAAATGAAAAGGGATTACAAAATGGAAAAAATTAATTTAGAAAACATAAGGAAAAAAAGTAATAAGAAAAAAAATGAAAGATAAAAAAATTAACAAAGGGAAAAATTTAATACAAAATAAAAACAAGACAAGGAAGGGCAAAAAAAAGTTAAAACAAGAAAAAAATAAAAAATGAAGAGTCAAAATTATGAGATAAAACAAAAAGAAAAAAAGTTTATAGAATATTTTGAAACAAAGAAAAAAGTGAAAACAAAAAAAATATGAAAGCACATGAAAAAATAAGTAAAAAAAAGAAGAAAAATTTGAGAGGAGAAAAATTTAAAGAAAAATTATAAAAATGCAATAGAAAAGAACCAACAATGATAAAATAAAAAAATACAATAAAAATATAAAAAGTAAGAAAATAAAAAAGACAAAAATGAAAAAAAAAAAATAGTTCAAAAAATACAAAAAATTGAAAAACATATAAGACATAATGAGAAAATAATATAAAAAGTCAAAGACAAAAAATTAAAAAAGAGAAAAGTTAATTCAAAGTAAAAATGAAAAACAAAGGAGAAAATGCAAAAAAAAAAAAGAAAAAATTATGAGAATTTAAAAACGCAAATAAGAAGTGAAGGGAAATTTGTGGAAAAAAAAGCGTAAAGAAATATAAATAATTTTAAAACATTGAAAGAATTAAAACAAATAAAAATGAAAGCATACGAAAAAAAGGCAAAAAGAAAGAAAATTTTGAAGGGAAAAAGTTATTGAAAATTTATAAAATAGAACAAAAAATAGCAAGAAAAATAGACAAAAAAATAAGAAAATGAAAAAATAAAAAATTTTGAACTTTATAAAAAATTTTTAAAATATAAATAAAAAATAAATGAAAAAATAAATTAAGAGAAAATATTAATATAAAAGAAAAATTAAATAAAATACGAAAAAAGGAAAAAATAAAAATAAACAAAAACAAAAAGTAACAAAGCAAGAAAATAAAAAATTTACGAATAAAAAAAATATAAAAAGACAAAATGAATAAAAATTTCAAATACAAAATGGAAAAAACTTTTAGTTTAGAATGTGCAAAGGAAAACAAAAAATATATATATAACAAATAAAGGAAAAAGATGAAAAATAAAATAAAAGTTAATAAAAAATACAAATAAAAATAAAAGAATGTGCACAAAAAAAGAAGTTTGAGGTTTTAAAATTATAAAGAAGAAATAAAAAAAAGTGCGAACAAAAAGATTTAAGAAAAAGCAAGAAAAAAATAAAAAATGAAAATACAAAATATATAAAATAAAATTTGAGAAAAAATGAGAAAAAGAAGAAAAAAATAAAAAATGAAGAGGCAAAAATATGAAATAAAAAAAAAAGAAAAAAAATTATAGAAAATTTTAAAACAAAAAAAATGAAAGCACATAAAAAAAAAGAAGAAGAAAAATTTGAAAGGAGAAAAAGTTAATGAAAAATTATAAAAATGCAATAAAAAATAACCGAGAATGATAAAATAAAAAAAGAAAAGAAAAAAAGATAGAAAAATAAAAAATTTCAAAACTTAATAAAAATTTATGAAACTATAAAAAAAGAAAAAAAATTAAAGCAAAAGAAAAAAGATAAATAAAGCACAAAAAAAGAAAAAATACAACAAAAAATATAAAAAGTAAGAAAATAAAAAAGGAAAAAAATTGAAGAAAAATTTCAAAAATGAAATGGAATGACAAAATGAAAAAAAAAAGTTTAAAAAGGACAAAAAATTGAAAAACATATAAGACCTAATAATAAAAAATATAAAAAGTCAGACAAAAAATTAAAAAAGAGAAAAGTTAATGCAAAATAAAAAAAAGTATGAGAATTTAAAAACGCAAATAAGAAATGAAAGGAAATTTGTGAAAAAAGAAATAAGAAAAGCAACAAAAGAATAAAAATGAAAAGACAAGAGGTTTGGAATAAAAAACAGAAAAATAAAAATTTTTAAAATAACGAAAAAATTAAAACAAGTAAAAATGAAAGCATATGCAAAAAAAGCAAAAAGAAGGAAAATTTTGAAGGGAAAAAGTTATTAAAAAATTACAAAGTAGGACAAAAATAGCAAAAATGATAATAAAATAAAAAAGATTCAAAAAATAAAAATAAAAAATTTTGAACTTTATAAAAATTTTTTAAAATATAAATAAAAATAAATGGAAAAATAAATTAAGATAAAATATTAATATAGAAGAAAAAATTAAATAAAATACCAAAAAGCAAAAAATAAAAAAGTAAGATATTAAAAAATGTGCGAATAAAAAAAATAAAATCAAAATAGAAAAAAATTTTAGTTCAGAATATACAAAGAAAAACAAAAAAAAATATAACAAATATAGGAAAAAGATATAAAAAATCAAAGATAAAAAATAAAATAAAAGTTAATAAAAAATATAAATAAAAACAAAAGAAAGTGCACAAAAAAAGTCTAATAATTTAAAAATGCAAATAAGAAATGAAAGGAAATTTGTGAAAAAATAAGAAAAGCAAGAAAAGAATAAAAATGAAAAGACAAAAGATTTGGAATAAAAAAACAAAAAAGAAATATAAAAATTTTAAAACAACGAAAAAATTAAAACAAGTAAAACTGAAAGCATATGAAAAAGAAAAAAAGGCAAAAAGAAAGAAAATTTTGAAGGGAAAACGTTATTGAAAAATTACAACATAGAACAAAAAAATGAAAATGAAAAAATAAAAAGATTAAAAAAATTTTAAATTTAAATTTTATAAAAGTTTTTAAAAATATAATATCTATAACATTATAAAATTTTTATAAAAAAACAAAGTAAGAGGAAAAATAAAATAAGAGAAAATATTAAAGCAAAAGGAAAAAGAAAAAAAATTAAAAATAAACAAAAGCACAAAATAGAAAAAATAACGAGTCAAAAGAAAAAAAATTAGAAAAATAAAAAAAGTAATAAAAATTTCAAAAATGAAGAAAAAATGACAAAATAGAAAAAAAAATTAGTTTATAAAATACGAACAAAAAATATAACAAATAATAAGAAATAATGGTATAAAAAATGAAAAGGGATTACAAAATGGAAAAAATTAATTTAGAAAACATAAGGAAAAAAAGTAATAAGAAAAAAAAATGAAAGATAAAAAAATTAACAAAGGGAAAAATTTAATACAAAATAAAAACAAGACAAGGAAGGGCAAAAAAAAGTTAAAACAAGAAAAAAATAAAAAATGAAGAGTCAAAATTATGAGATAAAACAAAAAGAAAAAAAGTTTATAGAATATTTTGAAACAAAGAAAAAAGTGAAAACAAAAAAATATGAAAGCACATGAAAAAATAAGTAAAAAAAAAGAAGAAAAATTTGAGAGGAGAAAATTTAAAGAAAAATTATAAAAATGCAATAGAAAAGAACCAACAATGATAAATAAAAAAATACAATAAAAATATAAAAAGTAAGAAAATAAAAAAGACAAAAATGAAAAAAAAAAATAGTTCAAAAAATACAAAAAATTGAAAAACATATAAGACATAATGAGAAAATAATATAAAAAGTCAAAGACAAAAAATTAAAAAAGAGAAAAGTTAATTCAAAGTAAAAATGAAAACAAAGGAGAAAATGCAAAAAAAAAAAAAGAAAAAATTATGAGAATTTAAAAACGCAAATAAGAAGTGAAGGGAAATTTGTGGAAAAAAAAGCGTAAAGAAATATAAATAATTTTAAAACATTGAAAGAATTAAAACAAATAAAAATGAAAGCATATGAAAAAAAGGCAAAAGAAAGAAAATTTTGAAGGGAAAAAGTTATTGAAAATTTATAAAATAGAACAAAAAATAGCAAGAAAAATAGACAAAAAAATAAGAAAATGAAAAAATAAAAAATTTTGAACTTTATAAAAAATTTTTAAAATATAAATAAAAAATAAATGAAAAAATAAATTAAGAGAAATATTAATATAAAAGAAAAATTAAATAAAATACGAAAAAAGGAAAAAATAAAAATAAACAAAAACAAAAAGTAACAAAGCAAGAAAATAAAAAATTTACGAATCAAAAAAATATAAAAAGACAAAATGAATAAAAATTTCAAATACAAAATGGAAAAAACTTTAGTTTAGAATGTGCAAAGGAAAACAAAAAAATATATATAACAATAAAGGAAAAGATGAAAAATAAAATAAAAGTTAATAAAAAATACAAATAAAAATAAAAGAATGTGCACAAAAAAAGAAGTTTGAGGTTTTAAAATTATAAAGAAGAAATAAAAAAAGTGCGAACAAAAAGATTTAAGAAAAAGCAAGAAAAAAATAAAAAATGAAAATACAAAAATATATAAAATAAAATTTGAGAAAAAATGAGAAAAAGAAGAAAAAAATAAAAAATGAAGAGGCAAAAATATGAAATAAAAAAAAAGAAAAAAATTTATAGAAAATTTTAAAACAAAAAAAAAGAGTGAACAAAAAAATGAAAGCACATAAAAAAAAAAAGAAGAAAAATTTGAAAGGAGAAAAAGTTAATGAAAAATTATAAAAATGCAATAAAAATAACCGAGAATGATAAAATAAAAAAAGAAAAGAAAAAAAGATAGAAAAATAAAAAATTTCAAAACTTAATAAAAATTTATGAAACTATAAAAAAGAAAAAAAATTAAAGCAAAAGAAAAAGATAAATAAAGCACAAAAAAAGAAAAAAAATACAACAAAAATATAAAAAGTAAGAAAATAAAAAAGGAAAAAATTGAAGAAAAATTTCAAAAATGAAATGGAATGACAAAATGAAAAAAAAATAGTTTAAAAAGGACAAAAAATTGAAAAACATATAAGACCTAATAATAAAAAATATAAAAAGTCAGACAAAAATTAAAAAAGAGAAAGTTAATGCAAAATAAAAAAAAAGTATGAGAATTTAAAAACGCAAATAAGAAATGAAAGGAAATTTGTGAAAAAAGAAATAAGAAAAGCAACAAAAGAATAAAAATGAAAAGACAAGAGGTTTGGAATAAAAAACAGAAAAATAAAAATTTTTAAAATAACGAAAAAATTAAAACAAGTAAAAATGAAAGCATATGCAAAAAAGCAAAAAGAAGGAAAATTTTGAAGGGAAAAAGTTATTAAAAAATTACAAAGTAGGACAAAAATAGCAAAAAGATAATAAAATAAAAAAGATTCAAAAAATAAAAAAAAAAATTTTGAACTTTATAAAAATTTTTTAAAATATAAATAAAATAAATGGAAAAATAAATTAAGATAAAATATTAATATAGAAGAAAAAATTAAATAAATACCAAAAAGCAAAAATAAAAAAGTAAGATATTAAAAAATGTGCGAATAAAAAATAGAAAAAAAAATTTTAGTTCAGAATATACAAAGAAAAACAAAAAAAAAATATAACAAATATAGGAAAAAGATATAAAAAAATCAAAGATAAAAAATAAAATAAAAGTTAATGAAAAATATAAATAAAAACAAAAGAAAGTGCACAAAAAAAAGTCTAATAATTTAAAAATGCAAATAAGAAATGAAAGGAAATTTGTGAAAAAATAAGAAAAGCAAGAAAAGAATAAAAATGAAAAGACAAAAGATTTGGAATAAAAAACAAAAAAGAAATATAAAAAATTTTAAAACAACGAAAAAATTAAAACAAGTAAAACTGAAAGCATATGAAAAAGAAAAAAAGGCAAAAAGAAAGAAAATTTTGAAGGGAAAACGTTATTGAAAAATTACAACATAGAACAAAAAAAATGAAAATGAAAAAATAAAAAAGATTAAAAAAATTTTAAATTTTATAAAAGTTTTTAAAAATATAATATCTATAACATTATAAAATTTTTATAAAAAAACAAAGTAAGAGGAAAAATAAAATAAGAGAAAATATTAAAGCAAAAGGAAAAAGAAAAAAAAATTAAAAATAAACAAAAGCACAAAATAGAAAAAATAACGAGTCAAAAGAAAAAAAATTAGAAAATAAAAAAAGTAATAAAAATTTAAAAATGAAGAAAAATGACAAAATAGAAAAAAAAATTAGTTTATAAAATACGAACAAAAATAAAAAAATATAACAAATAATAAGAAATAATGGTATAAAAATGAAAGGGATTACAAATGGAAAAATTAATTTAGAAAACATAAGGAAAAAAAGTAATAAGAAAAAAAATGAAAGATAAAAAAATTAACAAAGGGAAAAATTTAATACAAAATAAAAACAAGACAAGGAAGGGCAAAAAAAAGTTAAAACAAGAAAAAAATAAAAAATGAAGAGTCAAAATTATGAGATAAAACAAAAGAAAAAAAGTTTATAGAATATTTTGAAACAAAGAAAAAAGTGAAACAAAAAAAATATGAAAGCACATGAAAAAATAAGTAAAAAAAAAGAAGAAAATTTGAGAGGAGAAAATTTAAAGAAAAATTATAAAAATGCAATAGAAAAGAACCAACAATGATAAAATAAAAAAATACAATAAAAATATAAAAAGTAAGAAAATAAAAAAGACAAAAATGAAAAAAAAAATAGTTCAAAAAATACAAAAAATTGAAAAACATATAAGACATAATGAGAAAATAATATAAAAAGTCAAAGACAAAAAATTAAAAAAGAGAAAAGTTAATTCAAAGTAAAAATGAAAAACAAAGGAGAAAATGCAAAAAAAAAAAAAGAAAAAATTATGAGAATTTAAAAACGCAAATAAGAAGTGAAGGGAAATTTGTGGAAAAAAAAGCGTAAAGAAATATAAATAATTTTAAAACATTGAAAGAATTAAAACAAATAAAAATGAAAGCATATGAAAAAAAGGCAAAAAGAAAGAAAATTTTGAAGGGAAAAAGTTATTGAAAATTTATAAAATAGAACAAAAAATAGCAAGAAAAATAGACAAAAAAATAAGAAAATGAAAAAATAAAAAATTTTGAACTTTATAAAAAAATTTTAAAATATAAATAAAAAATAAATGAAAAAATAAATTAAGAGAAAATATTAATATAAAAGAAAAATTAAATAAAATACGAAAAAAGGAAAAAATAAAAATAAACAAAAACAAAAAGTAACAAAGCAAGAAAATAAAAAATTTACGAATCAAAAAAATATAAAAAGACAAAATGAATAAAAATTTCAAATACAAAATGGAAAAAACTTTTAGTTTAGAATGTGCAAAGGAAAACAAAAAAATATATATAACAAATAAAGGAAAAAGATGAAAAATAAAATAAAAGTTAATAAAAAATACAAATAAAAATAAAAGAATGTGCACAAAAAAAGAAGTTTGAGGTTTTAAAATTATAAAGAAGAAATAAAAAAAAGTGCGAACAAAAAGATTTAAGAAAAAGCAAGAAAAAAATAAAAAATGAAAATACAAAATATATAAAATAAAATTTGAGAAAAAATATATATAAAGTTTGAGAAAAAATGAGAAAAAGAAGAAAAAAATAAAAAATGAAGAGGCAAAAATATGAAATAAAAAAAAAAAGAAAAAAATTTATAGAAAATTTTAAAACAAAAAAAAAGAGTGAACAAAAAAAATGAAAGCACATAAAAAAAAAAAAGAAGAAAAATTTGAAAGGAGAAAAAGTTAATGAAAAATTATAAAAATGCAATAAAAAATAAAAAACGAGAATGATAAAATAAAAAAAGAAAAGAAAAAAAGATAGAAAAATAAAAAATTTCAAAACTTAATAAAAATTTATGAAACTATAAAAAAAGAAAAAAAATTAAAGCAAAAGAAAAAAGATAAATAAAGCACAAAAAAAGAAAAAATACAAAAATACAACAAAAAATATAAAAAGTAAGAAAATAAAAAAGGAAAAAAATTGAAGAAAAATTTCAAAAATGAAATGGAATGACAAAATGAAAAAAAAAAAGTTTAAAAAGGACAAAAAATTGAAAAACATATAAGACCTAATAATAAAAAATATAAAAAGTCAGACCAAAAAATTAAAAAAGAGAAAAGTTAATGCAAAATAAAAAAAAAGTATGAGAATTTAAAAACGCAAATAAGAAATGAAAGGAGATTTGTGAAAAAAGAAATAAGAAAAGCAACAAAAGAATAAAAATGAAAAGACAAGAGGTTTGGAATAAAAACAGAAAAAAAAATTTTTAAAATAACGAAAAAATTAAAACAAGTAAAAATGAAAGCATATGCAAAAAAAGCAAAAAGAAGGAAAATTTTGAAGGGAAAAGTTATTAAAAATTACAAAGTAGGACAAAAATAGCAAAAATGATAATAAAATAAAAAAGATTCAAAAAATTAAAATAAAAAATTTTGAACTTTATAAAAATTTTTTAAAATATAAATAAAATAAATGGAAAAATAAATTAAGATAAAATATTAATATAGAAGAAAAATTAAATAAATACCAAAAAGCAAAAAATAAAAAAGTAAGATATTAAAAATGTGCGAATAAAAATAGAAAAAATTTTAGTTCAGAATATACAAAGAAAAACAAAAAAAATATAACAAATATAGGAAAAAGATATAAAAAATCAAAGATAAAAAATAAAATAAAAGTTAATGAAAATATAAATAAAACAAAGAAAGTGCACAAAAAAAAGTCTAATAATTTTAAAAATGCAAATAAGAATGAAAGGAAATTTGTGAAAAAATAAGAAAAGCAAGAAAGAATAAAAATGAAAGACAAAGATTTGGAATAAAAAACAAAAAAGAAATATAAAAATTTAAAAACACGAAAAAATTAAACAAGTAAAACTGAAAGCATATGAAAAAGAAAAAGGCAAAAAAAGAAAGAAAATTTTGAAGGGAAAACGTTATTGAAAATTACAACATAGAACAAAAAAATGAAATGAAAAAATAAAAAAGATTAAAAAAATTTTAAATTTTATAAAAGTTTTTAAAAATATAATATCTATACATTATAAAATTTTTATAAAAAAACAAAGTAAGAGGAAAAATAAAATAAGAGAAAATATTAAAGCAAAAGGAAAAAGAAAAAAAAATTAAAAATAAACAAAAGCACAAAATAGAAAAAATAACGAGTCAAAAGAAAAAAAATTAGAAAAATAAAAAAAGTAATAAAAATTTCAAAAATGAAGAAAAAATGACAAAATAGAAAAAAAAATTAGTTTATAAAATACGAACAAAAAATAAAAAAAATATAACAAATAATAAGAAATAATGGTATAAAAAATGAAAAGGGATTACAAAATGGAAAAAATTAATTTAGAAAACATAAGGAAAAAAAGTAATAAGATAAAAAAATTAACAAAGGGAAAAATTTAATACAAAATAAAAACAAGACAAGGAAGGGCAAAAAAAAGTTAAAACAAGAAAAAAATAAAAAATGAAGAGTCAAAATTATGAGATAAAACAAAAAGAAAAAAAGTTTATAGAATATTTTGAAACAAAGAAAAAAGTGAAAACAAAAAAATATGAAAGCACATGAAAAAATAAGTAAAAAAAAGAAGAAAATTTGAGAGGAGAAAAATTTAAAGAAAAATTATAAAATGCAATAGAAAGAACAACAATGATAAAATAAAAAAATACAATAAAAATATAAAAGTAAGAAAATAAAAAAGACAAAATGAAAAAAAAAAATAGTTCAAAAAATACAAAAAATTGAAAAACATATAAGACATAATGAGAAAATAATATAAAAAGTCAAAGACAAAAAATTAAAAAGAGAAAAGTTAATTCAAAGTAAAAATGAAAAACAAAGGAGAAAATGCAAAAAAAAAAAAGAAAAAATTATGAGAATTTAAAAACGCAAATAAGAAGTGAAGGGAAATTTGTGGAAAAAAAAGCGTAAAGAAATATAAATAATTTTAAAACATTGAAAGAATTAAAACAAATAAAAATGAAAGCATATGAAAAAAGGCAAAAAGAAAGAAAATTTTGAAGGGAAAAAGTTATTGAAAATTTATAAAATAGAACAAAAATAGCAAGAAAATAGACAAAAAAATAAGAAAATGAAAAAATAAAAAATTTTGAACTTTATAAAAAATTTTAAAATATAAATAAAAAATAAATGAAAAAATAAATTAAGAGAAATATTAATATAAAAGAAAAATTAAATAAAATACGAAAAAAGGAAAAAATAAAAATAAACAAAAACAAAAAGTAACAAAGCAAGAAAATAAAAATTTACGAATCAAAAAATATAAAAGACAAAATGAATAAAAATTTCAAATACAAAATGGAAAAACTTTTAGTTTAGAATGTGCAAAGGAAAACAAAAAAATATATATAACAAATAAAGGAAAAAGATGAAAAATAAAATAAAAGTTAATAAAAAATACAAATAAAAATAAAGAATGTGCACAAAAAAAGAAGTTTGAGGTTTTAAAATTATAAAGAAGAAATAAAAAAAGTGCGAACAAAAAGATTTAAGAAAAAGCAAGAAAAAAATAAAAAATGAAAATACAAAATATAAAAATAAAATTTGAGAAAAAATATATATAAAGTTTGAGAAAAAATGAGAAAAAGAAGAAAAAAATAAAAAATGAAGAGGCAAAAATATGAAATAAAAAAAAAAGAAAAAAATTTATAGAAAATTTTAAAACAAAAAAAAAGAAGTGAACAAAAAAAATGAAAGCACATAAAAAAAAAAAAGAAAAAAATTTGAAAGAGAGAAAAAGTTAATGAAAAATTATAAAAATGCAATAAAAAATAACCGAGAATGATAAAATAAAAAAAGAAAAGAAAAAAAGATAGAAAAATAAAAAATTTCAAAACTTAATAAAAATTTATGAAACTATAAAAAAAGAAAAAAAATTAAAGCAAAAGAAAAAAGATAAATAAAGCACAAAAAAGAAAAAATACACAAAAATACAACAAAAAATATAAAAAGTAAGAAAATAAAAAAGGAAAAAAATTGAAGAAAAATTTCAAAAATGAAATGGAATGACAAAATGAAAAAAAAAAAGTTTAAAAAGGACAAAAAATTGAAAAACATATAAGACCTAATAATAAAAAATATAAAAAGTCAGACAAAAAATTAAAAAAGAGAAAAGTTAATGCAAAATAAAAAAAAAAGTATGAGAATTTAAAAACGCAAATAAGAAATGAAAGGAGATTTGTGAAAAAAGAAATAAGAAAAGCAACAAAAGAATAAAAATGAAAAGACAAGAGGTTTGGAATAAAAAACAGAAAAATAAAAATTTTTAAAATAACGAAAAAATTAAAACAAGTAAAAATGAAAGCATATGCAAAAAAAGCAAAAAGAAGGAAAATTTTGAAGGGAAAAAGTTATTAAAAAATTACAAAGTAGGACAAAAATAGCAAAAATGATAATAAAATAAAAAAGATTCAAAAAATAAAAATAAAAAATTTTGAACTTTATAAAAATTTTTTAAAATATAAATAAAAATAAATGGAAAAATAAATTAAGATAAAATATTAATATAGAAGAAAAAATTAAATAAAATACCAAAAAAGCAAAAAATAAAAAAGTAAGATATTAAAAAATGTGCGAATAAAAAATAGAAAAAAATTTTAGTTCAGAATATACAAAGGAAAACAAAAAAAAATATAACAAATATAGGAAAAAGATATAAAAAAATCAAAGATAAAAAATAAAATAAAAGTTAATGAAAAATATAAATAAAAACAAAAGAAAGTGCACAAAAAAAGTCTAATAATTTAAAAATGCAAATAAGAAATGAAAGGAAATTTGTGAAAAAATAAGAAAAGCAAGAAAAGAATAAAAATGAAAAGACAAAAGATTTGGAATAAAAAAACAAAAAAGAAATATAAAAAATTTTAAAACAACGAAAAAATTAAAACAAGTAAAACTGAAAGCATATGAAAAGAAAAAAGGCAAAAAGAAAGAAAATTTTGAAGGGAAAACGTTATTGAAAATTACAACATAGAACAAAAAAATGAAAATGAAAAAATAAAAAAGATTAAAAAAATTTTAAATTTTATAAAAGTTTTTAAAAATATAATATCTATAACATTATAAAATTTTTATAAAAAAACAAAGTAAGAGGAAAAATAAAATAAGAGAAAATATTAAAGCAAAAGGAAAAAGAAAAAAAAATTAAAAATAAACAAAAGCACAAAATAGAAAAAATAACGAGTCAAAAGAAAAAAAATTAGAAAAATAAAAAAAGTAATAAAAATTTCAAAAATGAAGAAAAAATGACAAAATAGAAAAAAAAATTAGTTTATAAAATACGAACAAAAAATAAAAAAAATATAACAAATAATAAGAAATAATGGTATAAAAAATGAAAAGGGATTACAAAATGGAAAAAATTAATTTAGAAAACATAAGGAAAAAAAGTAATAAGAAAAAAAAATGAAAGATAAAAAAATTAACAAAGGGAAAAATTTAATACAAAATAAAAACAAGACAAGGAAGGGCAAAAAAAAGTTAAAACAAGAAAAAAATAAAAAATGAAGAGTCAAAATTATGAGATAAAACAAAAAGAAAAAAAGTTTATAGAATATTTTGAAACAAAGAAAAAGTGAAAACAAAAAAATATGAAAAGCAATGAAAAAATAAGTAAAAAAAAGAAGAAAAATTTGAGAGGAGAAAAATTTTAAAGAAAAATTATAAAATGCAAATAGAAAAGAACCAACAATGATAAAATAAAAAAAATACAATAAAAATATAAAAGTAAGAAAATAAAAAAGACAAAATGAAAAAAAAAATAGTTCAAAAAATACAAAAAATTGAAAAACATATAAGACATAATGAGAAAATAATATAAAAAGTCAAAGACAAAAATTAAAAAAGAGAAAAGTTAATTCAAAAGTAAAAATGAAAAACAAAGGAGAAAATGCAAAAAAAAAAAAAGAAAAAATTATGAGAATTTAAAAACGCAAATAAGAAGTGAAGGGAAATTTGTGAAAAAAAAGCGTAAAGAAATATAAATAATTTTAAAACATTGAAAGAATTAAAACAAATAAAAATGAAAGCATATGAAAAAGGCAAAAAGAAAGAAAATTTTGAAGGAAAAGTTATTGAAAATTTATAAAATAGAACAAAAAATAGCAAGAAAAATAGACAAAAAATAAGAAAATGAAAAAATAAAAAATTTTGAACTTTATAAAAAATTTTTAAAATATAAATAAAAAATAAATGAAAAAATAAATTAAGAGAAAATATTAATATAAAAGAAAAATTAAATAAAATACGAAAAAAGGAAAAAATAAAAATAAACAAAAACAAAAAGTAACAAAGCAAGAAAATAAAAAATTTACGAATCAAAAAAATATAAAAAGACAAAATGAATAAAAATTTCAAATACAAAATGGAAAAAACTTTTAGTTTAGAATGTGCAAAGGAAAACAAAAAAAATATATATAACAAATAAAGGAAAAAGATGAAAAATAAAATAAAAGTTAATAAAAAATACAAATAAAAATAAAAGAATGTGCACAAAAAAAGAAGTTTGAGGTTTTAAAATTATAAAGAAGAAATAAAAAAAAAGTGCGAACAAAAAGATTTAAGAAAAAGCAAGAAAAAAATAAAAAATGAAAATACAAAATATATAAAATAAAATTTGAGAAAAAATATATATAAAGTTTGAGAAAAAATGAGAAAAAGAAGAAAAAAATAAAAAATGAAGAGGCAAAAATATGAAATAAAAAAAAAAAGAAAAAAAATTTATAGAAAATTTTAAAACAAAAAAAAGAGTGAACAAAAAAAATGAAAGCACATAAAAAAAAAAAAAGAAGAAAAATTTGAAAGGAGAAAAAGTTAATGAAAAATTATAAAAATGCAATAAAAAATAACCGAGAATGATAAAATAAAAAAAGAAAAGAAAAAAAGATAGAAAAATAAAAAATTTCAAAACTTAATAAAAATTTATGAAACTATAAAAAAAGAAAAAAAATTAAAGCAAAAGAAAAAAGATAAATAAAGCACAAAAAAAGAAAAAATACAAAATACAACAAAAATATAAAAAGTAAGAAAATAAAAAGGAAAAAATTGAAGAAAAATTTCAAAAATGAAATGGAATGACAAAATGAAAAAAAAAAAAGCTTAAAAAGGACAAAAATTGAAAAACATATAAGACCTAATAATAAAAAATATAAAAAGTCAGACAAAAAATTAAAAAAGAGAAAAGTTAATGCAAAATAAAAAAAAGTATGAGAATTTAAAAACGCAAATAAGAAATGAAAGGAAATTTGTGAAAAAAGAAATAAGAAAAGCAACAAAAGAATAAAAATGAAAAGACAAGAGGTTTGGAATAAAAAACAGAAAAATAAAAATTTTTAAAATAACGAAAAAATTAAAACAAGTAAAAATGAAAGCATATGCAAAAAAGCAAAAAGAAGGAAAATTTTGAAGGGAAAAAGTTATTAAAAAATTACAAAGTAGGACAAAAATAGCAAAAATGATAATAAAATAAAAAAGATTCAAAAAATAAAAATAAAAATTTTGAACTTTATAAAAATTTTTTAAAATATAAATAAAAATAAATGGAAAAATAAATTAAGATAAATATTAATATAGAAGAAAAAATTAAATAAAATACCAAAAAAGCAAAAATAAAAAAGTAAGATATTAAAAAATGTGCGAATAAAAAATAGAAAAAAATTTAGTTCAGAATATACAAAGAAAACAAAAAAAATATAACAAATATAGGAAAAAGATATAAAAAATCAAAGATAAAAATAAAATAAAAGTTAATGAAAAATATAAATAAAAACAAAAGAAAGTGCACAAAAAAAAGTCTAATAATTTAAAAATGCAAATAAGAAATGAAAGGAAATTTGTGAAAAAATAAGAAAAGCAAGAAAAGAATAAAAATGAAAAGACAAAAGATTTGGAATAAAAAAACAAAAAAGAAATATAAAAATTTTAAAACAACGAAAAAATTAAAACAAGTAAAACTGAAAGCATATGAAAAAGAAAAAAGGCAAAAAGAAAGAAAATTTTGAAGGGAAAACGTTATTGAAAAATTACAACATAGAACAAAAAAATGAAAATGAAAAAATAAAAAAGATTAAAAAATTTTAAATTTTAAATTAAAAAGTTTTTAAAAATATAATATCTATAACATTATAAATTTTTATAAAAACAACAAGTAAGAGGAAAAATAAAATAAGAGAAAATATTAAAGCAAAAGGAAAAAGAAAAAAATTAAAAATAAACAAAAGCACAAAATAGAAAAATAACGAGTCAAAAGAAAAAATTAGAAAAATAAAAAAAGTAATAAAATTTCAAAAAATGAAGAAAAAATGACAAAATAGAAAAAAAATTAGTTTATAAAATACGAACAAAAATAAAAAAAATATAACAAATAACAAGAAATAATGGGTATAAAAATGAAAAGGGATTACAAAATGGAAAAAATTAATTTAGAAAACATAAGGAAAAAAGTAATAAGAAAAAAAAATGAAAGATAAAAAATTACAAAGGGAAAAATTTAATACAAAATAAAAACAAGACAAGGAAGGGCAAAAAAAAGTTAAAACAAGAAAAAATAAAAAATGAAAGAGTCAAAATTATGAGATAAAACAAAAAGAAAAAAAGTTTATAGAATATTTTGAAACAAAGAAAAAAGTGAAAAACAAAAAAAATATGAAAGCACATGAAAAATAAGTAAAAAAAGAAGAAAATTGAGAGGAGAAAAATTAAAGAAAATTATAAAATGCAATAGAAAAGAACCAACAATGATAAAATAAAAAATACAATAAAAATATAAAAGTAAGAAAATAAAAAGACAAAAATGAAAAAAAAATAGTTCAAAAAATACAAAAAAATTGAAAAACATATAAGACATAATGAGAAAATAATATAAAAAGTCAAAGACAAAAATTAAAAAAGAGAAAAGTTAATTCAAAGTAAAAATGAAAAACAAAGGAGAAAATGCAAAAAAAAAAAAAGAAAAAATTATGAGAATTTAAAAACGCAAATAAGAAGTGAAGGGAAATTTGTGGAAAAAAAAGCGTAAAGAAATATAAATAATTTTAAAACATTGAAAGAATTAAAACAAATAAAAATGAAAGCATATGAAAAAAAGGCAAAAAGAAAGAAAATTTTGAAGGGAAAAAGTTATTGAAAATTTATAAAATAGAACAAAAAATAGCAAGAAAAATAGACAAAAAATAAGAAAATGAAAAAATAAAAAATTTTGAACTTTATAAAAAATTTTAAAATATAAATAAAAATAAATGAAAAAATAAATTAAGAGAAAATATTAATATAAAAGAAAAATTAAATAAAATACGAAAAAAGGAAAAAATAAAAATAAACAAAAACAAAAAGTAACAAAGCAAGAAAATAAAAAATTTACGAATCAAAAAAATATAAAAAGACAAAATGAATAAAAATTTCAAATACAAAATGGAAAAAACTTTTAGTTTAGAATGTGCAAAGGAAAACAAAAAAAATATATATAACAAATAAAGGAAAAAGATGAAAAATAAAATAAAAGTTAATAAAAAATACAAATAAAAATAAAAGAATGTGCACAAAAAAAGAAGTTTGAGGTTTTAAAATTATAAAGAAGAAATAAAAAAAAGTGCGAACAAAAAGATTTAAGAAAAAGCAAGAAAAAAAAATATAAAATAAAATTTGAGAAAAAATATATATAAAGTTTGAGAAAAATGAGAAAAAGAAGAAAAAATAAAAAATGAAGAGGCAAAAATATGAAATAAAAAAAAAGAAAAAAATTTATAGAAAATTTTAAAACAAAAAAAAGAGTGAACAAAAAAAATGAAAGCACATAAAAAAAAAAGAAGAAAAAATTTGAAAGGAGAAAAAGTTAATGAAAAATTATAAAAATGCAATAAAAATAACCGAGAATGATAAATAAAAAAAGAAAAGAAAAAAAGATAGAAAAATAAAAAATTTCAAAACTTAATAAAAATTTATGAAACTATAAAAAAAGAAAAAAAATTAAAGCAAAAGAAAAAAGATAAATAAAGCACAAAAAAGAAAAAGAAAAAATACAACAAAAAATATAAAAAGTAAGAAAATAAAAAAGGAAAAAAATTGAAGAAAAATTTCAAAAATGAAATGGAATGACAAAATGAAAAAAAAAAAGTTTAAAAAGGACAAAAAATTGAAAAACATATAAGACCTAATAATAAAAAATATAAAAAGTCAGACAAAAAATTAAAAAAGAGAAAAGTTAATGCAAAATAAAAAAAAGTATGAGAATTTAAAAACGCAAATAAGAAATGAAAGGAAATTTGTGAAAAAAGAAATAAGAAAAGCAACAAAAGAATAAAAATGAAAAGACAAGAGGTTTGGAATAAAAAACAGAAAAATAAAAATTTTTAAAATAACGAAAAAATTAAAACAAGTAAAAATGAAAGCATATGCAAAAAAAGCAAAAAGAAGGAAAATTTTGAAGGGAAAAAGTTATTAAAAAATTACAAAGTAGGACAAAAATAGCAAAAATGATAATAAAATAAAAAAGATTCAAAAAATAAAAATAAAAAATTTTGAACTTTATAAAAATTTTTTAAAATATAAATAAAAATAAATGGAAAAATAAATTAAGATAAAATATTAATATAGAAGAAAAAATTAAATAAAATACCAAAAAAGCAAAAAATAAAAAAGTAAGATATTAAAAAATGTGCGAATAAAAAATAGAAAAAAATTTTAGTTCAGAATATACAAAGAAAACAAAAAAAAAATATAACAAATATAGGAAAAAGATATAAAAAAATCAAAGATAAAAAATAAAATAAAAGTTAATGAAAAATATAAATAAAAACAAAAGAAAGTGCACAAAAAAAAGTCTAATAATTTAAAAATGCAAATAAGAAATGAAAGGAAATTTGTGAAAAAATAAGAAAAGCAAGAAAAGAATAAAAATGAAAAGACAAAAGATTTGGAATAAAAAAACAAAAAAGAAATATAAAAAATTTTAAAACAACGAAAAAATTAAAACAAGTAAAACTGAAAGCATATGAAAAAAAAAAAGGCAAAAAGAAAGAAAATTTTGAAGGGAAAACGTTATTGAAAAATTACAACATAGAACAAAAAAAAATGAAAATGAAAAAATAAAAAAGATTAAAAAAATTTTAAATTTTAAATTTTATAAAAGTTTTTAAAAATATAATATCTATAACATTATAAAATTTTTAAAAAAAACAAAGTAAGAGGAAAAATAAAATAAGAGAAAATATTAAAGCAAAAGGAAAAAAAAAAAAAATTAAAAATAAACAAAAGCACAAAATAGAAAAAATAACGAGTCAAAAGAAAAAAAATTAGAAAAATAAAAAAAGTAATAAAAATTTCAAAAATGAAGAAAAAATGACAAAATAGAAAAAAAAATTAGTTTATAAAATACGAACAAAAAATAAAAAAAATATAACAAATAATAAGAAATAATGGTATAAAAAATGAAAAGGGATTACAAAATGGAAAAAATTAATTTAGAAAACATAAGGAAAAAAAGTAATAAGAAAAAAAAATGAAAGATAAAAAAATTAACAAAGGGAAAAATTTAATACAAAATAAAAACAAGACAAGGAAGGGCAAAAAAAAGTTAAAACAAGAAAAAAATAAAAAATGAAGAGTCAAAATTATGAGATAAAACAAAAAGAAAAAAAGTTTATAGAATATTTTGAAACAAAGAAAAAAGTGAAAACAAAAAAAATATGAAAGCACATGAAAAAATAAGTAAAAAAAAAGAAAAAAATTTGAGAGAGAGAAAAATTTAAAGAAAAATTATAAAAATGCAATAGAAAAGAACCAACAATGATAAAATAAAAAAATACAATAAAAATATAAAAAGTAAGAAAATAAAAAAGACAAAAATGAAAAAAAAAAAAGTTCAAAAAATACAAAAAAATTGAAAAACATATAAGACATAATGAAAGAAATAATATAAAAAGTCAAAGACAAAAAATTAAAAAAGAGAAAAGTTAATTCAAAGTAAAAATGAAAAACAAAGGAGAAAATGCAAAAAAAAAAAAAGAAAAAATTATGAGAATTTAAAAACGCAAATAAGAAGTGAAGGGAAATTTGTGGAAAAAAAAAGCGTAAAGAAATATAAATAATTTTAAAACATTGAAAGAATTAAAACAAATAAAAATGAAAGCATATGAAAAAAAGGCAAAAAGAAAGAAAATTTTGAAGGGAAAAAGTTATTGAAAATTTATAAAATAGAACAAAAAATAGCAAGAAAAATAGACAAAAAAATAAGAAAATGAAAAAATAAAAAATTTTGAACTTTATAAAAAATTTTAAAATATAAATAAAAATAAATGAAAAAATAAATTAAGAGAAAATATTAATATAAAAGAAAAATTAAATAAAATACGAAAAAAGGAAAAAATAAAAATAAACAAAAACAAAAAGTAACAAAGCAAGAAAATAAAAAATTTACGAATCAAAAAAATATAAAAAGACAAAATGAATAAAAATTTCAAATACAAAATGGAAAAAACTTTTAGTTTAGAATGTGCAAAGGAAAACAAAAAAAATATATATAACAAATAAAGGAAAAGGAAAAAAATGAAAAATAAAATAAAAGTTAAAAAAAATACAATAAAAATAAAAGAATGCACAAAAAAAGAAGTTTGAGGTTTTAAAATTATAAAGAAGAAATAAAAAAAAGTGCGAACAAAAAGATTTAAGAAAAAGCAAGAGAAAAAATAAAAAATGAAAATACAAAATTATAAAATAAAATTTGAGAAAAAAATAATAAAGTTTGAGAAAAAATGAGAAAAAGAAGAAAAAAATAAAAAATGAAGAGGCAAAAATATGAAATAAAAAAAAAAGAAAAAATTTATAGAAAATTTTAAAACAAAAAAAAAGAGTGAACAAAAAAAATGAAAGCACATAAAAAAAAAAAAGAAGAAAAATTTGAAAGGAGAAAAAGTTAATGAAAAATTATAAAAATGCAATAAAAAATAACCGAGAATGATAAAATAAAAAAAAGAAAAAGAAAAAAAGATAGAAAAATAAAAATTTCAAAACTTAATAAAAATTTATGAAACTATAAAAAAAGAAAAAAAATTAAAGCAAAAGAAAAAAAGATAAATAAAGCACAAAAAAAGAAAAAATACAAAAATACAACAAAAAATATAAAAAGTAAGAAAATAAAAAGGAAAAAAATTGAAGAAAAATTTCAAAAATGAAATGGAATGACAAAATGAAAAAAAAAAAAGTTTAAAAGGACAAAAAATTGAAAAACATATAAGACCTAATAATAAAAAATATAAAAAGTCAGACAAAAATTAAAAAGAGAAAAGTTAATGCAAAATAAAAAAAAGTATGAGAATTTAAAAACGCAAATAAGAAATGAAAGGAAATTTGTGAAAAAAGAAATAAGAAAAGCAACAAAAGAATAAAAATGAAAAGACAAGAGGTTTGGAATAAAAAACAGAAAATAAAAATTTTTAAAATAACGAAAAAATTAAAACAAGTAAAAATGAAAGCATATGCAAAAAAAGCAAAAAGAAGGAAAATTTTGAAGGGAAAAAGTTATTAAAAATTACAAAGTAGGACAAAAATAGCAAAAATGATAATAAAATAAAAAAGATTCAAAAAATAAAAATAAAAAATTTTGAACTTTATAAAAATTTTTTTAAAATATAAATAAAAATAAATGGAAAAATAAATTAAGATAAAAATTATAATATAGAAGAAAAAATTAAATAAAAATACCAAAAAAGCAAAAAATAAAAAAGTTAAGATATAAAAAATTTAGCGAATAAAAAATAGAAAAAATTAGTTCAGAATATACAAAGAAAAACAAAAAAAAAATATAACAAATATAGGAAAAAGAATAATAAAAAAATCAAAGATAAAAAATAAAATAAAAGTAATGAAAAATATAAATAAAAACAAAAGAAAGTGCACAAAAAAAAGTCTAATAATTTAAAAATGCAAATAAGAAATGAAAGGAAATTTGTGAAAAAATAAGAAAGCAAGAAAAGAATAAAAATGAAAGACAAAAGATTTGAATAAAAAAACAAAAAAGAAATATAAAAAATTTTAAAACAACGAAAAAAATTAAAACAAGTAAAACTGAAAGCATATGAAAAAGAAAAAAAGGCAAAAAGAAAAAAATTTGAAGGGAAAACGTTATTGAAAAATTACAACATAGACAAAAAAAATGAAAATGAAAAAAATAAAAAAGATTTAAAAAAATTTTAA
>NW_019168096.1:0-27500 GCF_002303985.1 Durio zibethinus
GAGTCTAGAAGAGTCTAGGCACTTCTGCTAAGCTGCCCATACCTAGCCGAGTTTTAGAACCTTCCGTTTTTTTTTTTTTTTTTTTCTAGTCGCTAATTCTAACCTATAAGCTGGAAACTTCAAACAGCCTTTCCTAGTTTGGGTGCATCAAACCCACAAATATTCCCATACCAGGCTATTCTAGAACCTTTGGTGCCTACACACCTAGCTGGCATCAAAGGTTCTCCCAAACTCTTTTGTGCCCATGCACCTAGCTTGTTCACTAGGCTAACCTAGAGCCTTCTCTAACTATTTCTTGCACCATTTTTCTAAGGCATTCTAAAGCTCTCATCAGTATGCCAAGCAAGGTAAGACTAGGTAGTTTTGGTTGCAAGATGACTTATTATACATCAAGGGTAATAGGCTATTTGTCCCATAGATGGGAAGCTCTGTAGGGAAGTTTTGCAGAGTGTCATAATTCGAGGTGGGGCTGGTCAGCTGGGAGTGAGTCACACCTTAAGCTTTTTAGAGGAATGGTACTAACTGGCTACACATGAGGGAGGATATGAAGGCCTATGTGAAGATTTGTCTTAAGTCTCAATTGGATAAGGTGGAGCTTAAAAAACTAGGTGGTTTCTTGAAGCCATTGCCGATACCAGAGCGACCATAGGAGAACATCACTCTAGATTTCATAGTCAATCTACCAAAAATAGAGGGGATTGGGAACATCATGGTAGTGGTGGATAGGTTTTCCAAGTAGAGGATTTTCATTCTAGCAACCAAAGAGTGCCTAGCCGAATAAGAAACACTATTTGTTCCTAAAGAATGTGGTGAAGTACTAGGGAGTATCGAGGACCATTATTAATGATTAGGATGGGCATTTCATAGGGCAGCTCTAAACTGAGTTGTTCAAGCTATTAGGGTTAAACTTGAACTTTTCTACCAGCATGCATCTGTAGACCGACAAGTAGACTGAGTGAGTGAATGGATTGTTTGAGGTACAATGTGAGTGCCATGCAAAGGGACCGCCAAAGCTATTAGATGGTCCACCCAATTTTCATACACCTTGTAAAGGAGTGAAGAAACGAAACTTAGATCCTTTTGAGATTGTGATAGGTTAGCAATTGGCTAACACCTAGTTTGATCATTATCAGTGTATACAGGCGCCTAACTAGCAATGTACAAGTTTGGCCAAAGGCTCAATAAGAGTTAGCCCCAACTGGCTAGAGTTTGTCCACACAAAGTTGCGAAAAAGGTCAAAGAAGTCGGTAGTCCAGAATAGGAGGGACATATAGGTCCAGTAGGGGACTTGGTTTTGGTGAAGTGCACCTCATTGTTGCACTACAAGTGCTACACAAAGGCTAGTCCAAAGGTACAAAGACTTTTAGAAGTTCTTAAAGAGGGTAGGCAGAGGTTGCCTACAAGCTGGAATGCCACCCAGCCAAGGGTACAACCTAATGTTCCATGTTAGCATCCTTAAGCCATTCCATGAGGATGAGAGAGATCTAGGAAGGCAAAGTTGAAGTGTGCACCATTAAAAGTCAGGGCTTTATATAAAATGAAGGTCCATAGCATCATTGCTGATCGAGAGGTGAGACAAAAGAACTGCCAGCAAAGATAGGAGTACTTGGTGCATTGGAAGGACTTCCAGACAGTGAGGCAAGTTGGAAGCTAGTAGAAGACTTATGGTAGTTCTAAGACCAGAATAGGTAGTTCCACATAGAGGATGTAACAAGGGCACTGTGCCATTAGGTGAGGGAGAATGTCATGCCCTGGATGAGTGCACCAAGCACTCAGGCCCGAGCACCAGGGATCAAAGCTCGAGCACTAGGGATAGTTGTAAAAGTTGGCACAATAAGCATGGAAGATAAGTCCAGACTGCCCGTACAACATACTAGCCTACTCACACATCTAGGGCCAACCTTGCAACATGCTCGCACTATACCTAGGTGGACCGAAAGGAGCCTAACCAATCTAAAATCTTCTAGAGGCATCTAAGATTGGTAGCATTCAGTAGGAGGATCTGGTTGACCCTAAAATTCAGGAGGAGCCTTATGTAATCTGTGTAACAATGTGTAATCCTTGATTTTTAGGAAACTTATAAATCCCATAATTTTAGGAGTTAGCCATAAGTAAAGCTAGGAGCCTCAACTATAAATAGAGGGTCACCCCACCCTCAGTTATACATCATCACATCCTTAGACACAATCTATCTTCAGTAATATACAACATATTCCAGCATTCTCTATTGTGTTCTCTAACTTGTATATTCCACCCTTTGTTCTTCTTGTTTACATGTACACTAGTTGTATAGGTTAAACTTAGGCATATAGACTTAATTCCAAGCCTTAAGGCCACATAGATTCAGGCTTAAGTTCGGAGCCTATGACACAATGACCAATTGTGTGAATAAGTGGTTCCACTTATACTAGGTTGAGTTGCTATTGTGATGCTGCCATCAATAGGGTTAAACTAACCTATCTCACAATGGTCTAAACCTAGCTTATGTTCCCTATTGGCAACACTTGGTGAATTCTACTTCATAATGATAGGAAGACCTGATATCGAAGGATAAAAAAGCAACGTTGGCTACCACAAGTGGGATAATAGATAGGGATAGTGGGAATCTCATTAATCCATTCAAGCACATTACTAATTAGATGATGAGGCATTTGGCTATCTTAAGAGGTCACAGTTACTCCTGCTATTTACTCGTGCTTGGTTGAATTTCTTCACTTTGACATTCAAAGCACTAGGTAAAAATCACATTGCTTGAGCATCTCTAGGGACCATCACAATGCTTTGGTTTAATTAAACAGTTGGATTTCCCTTCTCCGTATCAATTTTGAGTGACTGTTCATTGCCTAAGGAAGGCCTCTAAGGGAGCTATTCTTAGTTCATCCCCTGGCTGACATGCGGTGGCCCACTCTCACTGTGGGAATAGCTCAAGTAGTGCAATGGTAGCTGATGGGTTTAGAACTAGGACCCTTATGCCCAATCATTGGGCCAATCTTTTTCCTAATGTTACAGATACAATTTGCTGACTTTTTTTGTCTACATTGTTCCATTGACTAGAAGCTACTCATTTTAGAGACTTAATGTGATTATTAGTATGATTGGGCACTGACAGCACTTGCTCCTCCAAATTTTAGGGGCTACCGATGGTGAACCAGACACTATGCAACATATGGCACTCTTTTGGCCTTTGTTTGAGCTATTTCCAAGGTGGGCAGGCCATTAAAGAGAAAATAAAACTCTTCTTAAGGCCTTTACCTATGTCTTTAGACTCCCTGACATTGTCATCAACCGTTGCATCCTGATTCAAGAATTTTAACCTGATTCCCTTTTGAAGCTTGCACTGGATGCACAATGAGATGGGCTTCCCTCATCTCTTAGGAATGACTAACCCATATGCAAGTGTATTCACATGAAACTTTTCCCTTTTTCATTCTCATTTGAATATTTGCTATTACCAGCAAGATTTGCACTGATGGCTACTCTGTTAGAACTTGTACCCTAAGTTTTACAGAAATCGTTGCACCTTCCTACTCATTGGGGCCTGGCCCTTACCCCGACAATTAGGTATAGGTTATGCACTTAAGTGCCATCCACTTTTGAGGTTACTTGATTTGGTAGGTGAGTTATTACACAATCCTTAGTGGATTTTAACTTCCATGACCACCATCCTGCTGTCTTAATTAAGCAACATCCTTTATAGGTTCTAAGATCATACATAGTTGGGCACTGTAACCTGGCTTTTGATTCATCCCACATCGATAGTTTGATTTACCAAAAATGGCCCACTTGGAGCTCTCGATTTTGTGGCACAGCTCAATGAAACAACCATGCCATCTTACCAATTTAAAGTTTGAGAATTGGTCAAAGATGTTATGCCTCTGATGCCTTTAATCATTGACCTTACCCAATAGAACTTGCTAAGGGCTCCAACTATCCTAAGGGAAACTTTAGAGGGAACTAGCTATCAGATGGTTCCATTAGTCTTTTAACCCTATACCTAATAAAATGAAAGATTTGCATGTCAGTATTATTGTAGGCCTCCACCAAAGTTTCTTTTGGCTTTGTCTTGCTCAAGTACAGTTCACTATCTTTTGGGTCTCGATAGGCATGCTCACACTTAAACCCTTTTTAGAAGATTAAGGTTAGTTAGCAGTACACTCATAAGGGATCTTACAAATTAGCTACCTTGTGTTTTATGGGTTTTCTAGCCCATTAACTAGCACACATTCAGACTCCTTGGTCCATGTTTCAATATGGGCCAGATAGGGAAATTATAGGCTAATGCTAGGAACACACATGTGCTGAGGCACATTGATATGGCATGTGCTACATTTCGTGATTGCGATGATGATGTCTCCATAGGCATATCGAAAGCCCGAGCTTGGGCTATCATCATGACCTGTATCGATCCACACCCTGAGTTAATTGGTGGACCAACTTTCACCTATTTACATCTAATTGGGGTGTATCGTCAGCCCCCATCTACTTCCTTCCCCATAATTTCAAGCACTTTTGGACTCTCTTTTCAAAGTCCTTTTCATCTTTCCCTTTTAGTATTTGTTCACTAGCAATCTCTCACCTGTATTCAGCCTTGGACGGAAATTTATTACCCAATTGGGACTACATTCCCAAACTACCTGACTCATAAATAGTGCCTCTTGGTGTGATAGGGTGTAAGCACAATGGGGCTCTCACCCTTCTCGGTCCACTACTAAGGATGTTTTTCCACACTACAATTTGGATACCATGAGTGCACAATTCTCAGGCTAGGCTCTTTCTGATTCACTCACCATTACTAGGGGAATCCTAGTAAGTTTCTTTTTGTATGCTTATTGATATACTTAAACTTAATCGATAATCTTGCTTGATGTAGGGTTGCAATACAAGCATCAACTAAGTGATACGAAGGTTCCAATAGGGTCCAAATGGATAACAAGAGCACATCACTGGAGACAAGGCATGCTGGGAGATTTACCACCAATGGTCATGGCGTTATCATTGTTGAGGACTCACTTTTGGGCCAACCATGACCAATGAGATCATAAGAGGCCATCTTCCACCCCTTCACCTGGAACCAATAGGCAGGGGGTTAGAAGGGGCAACAATGCATGACACCTAGGTAGGCATGCCCTTAACTAATGGCTTGAGGCATAGCTTGCATTTAAAGACTCAATGGTTCATAGGATTTTGCAATTCACACCAAGTATTGAATTTAACTATGTTCTTCATTAATGTGAGAGTTGAAATATCCATTATCAAGAGTCATTTTCGTTTTTCATAAAAAAAAGAGTTAAGGTGCTATACGCATACACAAAGCAAATGGGATGGCGATGGCACATGTGCTCTTTTTCATTTCAGTTTCATGGTGTAATTTGTGTCGAGGGTTTGTTATTTGGCTGTAGGAAATAATACTAATCATTTCAGTCGCCTGAAAAGTAGAACAAATCAACCATCATGGATGCTCAGGGCCAGAAGGGGTTTAGGCACAGAGGTGGCCTTGCCCTCACCCTTGATGTTTTGTTAACAGGTTCATAAGTCATTTATTGAGCAAGTTTCAACAATGATCCTTTCACAAGTTCACCTATGTAAACCTTGTTAAAACTTCTCCTTCTTCTAAATGATAGGATCTAATGGACTTTTTATGACATCTTGGGTAGTTAACCATCTACATCACTATGGTCTGAACACTTCACTAGACCATTCAATTAGTAGAAACAGCGGGTGGTATGTACAAAGGGTAGGGACATAGTCAACATGAGTTGATGACTCACGCTTACTAGGAATTCCTTATTGAAGACCAACAATTGCAATGATCTATCCCCATCATGATGAAATTTCAAAGATTACCTGAGCCTATCAACCAAGGCTATAGATTTCTTGAATACATCAGTATGGGGCATGTTGCCCAAAACATCTAAAGAAATAACAAACCTGTTATTGCCTTAAACTTTCTTGGCCTAAGAGGCCATAGTCCCTCTAAGAAGCTAGCCACAAAGGATCACCTCTACTAGTTGGTTAGTAGACTAAGGTTTCATTTCTTAACGAAATTAACTAGACAAATTGCTCCGCTAACTAAGAATGGCCATGCACCACTTCTTATAAAATCAAGAAAGAGCGCTCCTAATCTATCAATCTTTACTATATCTAGACTAAGAAGTTTCTCTGTGTTGAGTCAAATTATGCCTAGGTTCCATTGCTAGTGTGCCCTTCTATCAATTCCTTTAAGTTTCAACCTTGTGACCACACTCCCCTTAGAACCCAAAGACTTCAATTTCTCATAAGGTGTTGGTAGAGTCTTAAAAGTAACATCCATTAGTCTTTACTCGATATTGTTTATGGTTAAGACTAAGATAGTCCCCTAACTTTTGTTCTTGATTAATGAAAACATCATTGGCAAATGCTTTCACAATTGTTCATCTTTCATGAATCTAAAAATTTCACCTCTGACTATGAAATACAAATGCCCTTAATTATCCTTGTTAATCATTACTCCAATGCCAAAGGCTAACACATTATGATCGAAATCCTATGATGTTATCCAATCCTAATGTATACAAGCATAGGCCTACTTTGAGAACTCTAATTTCTTCAAAGTAACAACATCAAAGAAACAACTAAGCCAGTTAAGGTTAGGAGCACATTGTTGATAGTAGGGATGAGTAGACACATGTTTACCATGAGGCGAATCAAACAACCCAACTATAGCTCCAACCAAGAGCTTTTTAACTGCATCAACTTAAATATATGCAATTAGAGCTAGAATTATAACACCTACTAGCAATAGACTTGCCTCAAATGGATCCTTATTAAGGGATTTAGATTGTATTCATTCCAATTACTAGACTCATAAAGCCCAATATTGCTATTTATTGTCAACTACCTCCCTTATCAAGATTGAATGATTAGCACACCTGTTGTTTTCCATAGATGTGGTAGCCATTTCTCATGCTTTCTTTCTAAAATCGAACCTTAATTGTCCTTTACTTGTCACCACTGTAGTAGACCACTGTCCAACCATCAAAAGTTGATAACGTAAAATTTGAATGATGTGTCACCAATACAAAGGTCGTATGATTCATCGAGTTATCATGAATCATTAGAGCAATGGGCAAAGCTCACATTAAGCTTTTATCCAATAAATGCATCCTTCCAAAAGTCAAAGCTTGTTGCACAAATTAGCTTTAGAGTTGCTATAATTATCTTAGTAGTAAATACCATCAAACAAACTATAATTGATTTAACGAGCCATTCATAATTTCACAGTCTGAATTAGTTTGTACTTAAATGTGCATGGCTTAACCATTGAGACAAGCATATGACTACTGGCAAGATCAACTAGGTAGCATTCTTTTGGGATGTTGGCACTACATGGGCCTCAATGCATCGACTGAGCGATGAAGAGAGCCAACATGGAGCATGAGTGTCATGCATGTCAAGCATATTAAATCATAGCATTGGATGAACAAAGGTCAAAAGTCCACACCCACAAAATGTTTTGCATTTGATAGCATGATCGAACACCAGTGTACCAAAGTGGCCACAGAGGTTTGGGTGGTACACTTGGGACACAAAGCATGATTGAGGTCTAACGCATTGCCTCTAAGGACATAAGATAGATGAGGGATGGCAAGACATCCGGTTTCCATCAATTTAGGTATTAAGCATAGGATCCTGATTATGCCTCCAGGGTACATGACCATATGAGGGAGATTGAAGAGGATGATGGGTCAACAATTCAATGCATCGAGCATGAAGCCTACCAACATGCACAACCATAGCACCACTCATATGCCCATTGTGTACAAGTGGCAACATTCATGCACACCAATCCATAACCCACCCAATCGATTACTCGATGATTGAACAAAGGAAACAACGTATGAGGCCATGCCATAACCATTTAGCATGGGAAAAACATAAGCAAGGGCCATGAGACTACCCCTAGCATCCAACAGGAACAACAACATGACATCACAATGCTTGGTTGGCTGGACTACATACACAAACTCTATTTATGACCATCTTAGGGGGATATTCTCGATTAAGAGACTTGCTCTTGGGGGGTCTTGGGTAGCATCAGTTGTATGTGTCATAGGCTTTGATCTTAAGACCTGCAATCATGTAGCCCTAGGTGGAAAACTACCATTGATGTATGCCTAAGTTAGTCTTTAACTAGGTTGAATATGCCACTCACTAAGGATTAGTCAGACCCTAGAGGCAATCAAACACTATAACACACTAAAAAAGCACTGGTAAAAGAATACAAGATCTTTTTTTTTTTGCTAAAACAATGTGGCTTATGTACAAATTTGCTTAAATAGCTTTGTGGATTCACAAGCTTATTAGATCATAAGTTGCTTCTATAGGGGAGGAGGCACCCTTATTTATACTTGAGCCCCAATGGCCTAGGTGGTAATCAAGGAGCTAATGTGTGGCTTTAACAAACATCCTAGACGGTTCTAAGGCCGTTAGACACATACAAAGTTGGTTAGGGAATTTTTAGAAAAAAAATTGGTTCCAAACACTTTGTGGCACATCGAGTCCAAAAGTTTCCTGGCTCTCTTACAGAGTGCCTATACCTTAGGCCTTCCAGAAGCTTTCTTGCCTAGTGTAACAATAAACATACCCATTTTCGTATTTGGCTCTTCTAAAAGGTTTTATGTCCATGTATCTATCTTGTGTCCAAGGTTATATAGAGCCTTCACACCTACAATGCTTACACCTCTTTTTTAGGGCTTTCTATAAGCTTCTCCTAAATGGTCCTCAAGCTTAGTATTAGGTAACTCTAGCAAGGACTCATTCTTGTAATCCATGCGCTAGTGCTTGGGCCTTGGCCTCAATGGTGCACATGGAGGTGTGACATTCTCCCCCATTTGTTTCATTGATGCCCTCATTGTGTATTTTTCGTATAACCTATCGACCTAATCCTAGAACTACCATAATGTTTTAATTGGCTTTTAGCTTATCTTAGTATCTAGCTAACTTTTCTATTGTACCAAGTACTCATGCCTAGGTATTTTTTTACATCTATCGTACCATGTGATTGATTAAGATGCGCTCAACTTCTCGATCATAAGAAGCCTTAATGCCCACTAGTGCTTTCTTTGATTGGCCTTAAAATGGATCATTTGAGTCTTTGTGGTTGGGTTTAAGCAAACTTACATGAAAACTCAGATGTACCTTGACTATAAAAGTAGCTCAAGCTTGTATGCAGTCTTGCCTACTAGGTTAAAAACTTTGAAAAAACCTTCATACCTCCAAGTAAGCCTCTTATGCATCCCTGGATGCTATAGCACCAAGTGTAGCTTGACTAGTACCGAGTCACCTACTTGATACTGCATGTTCCTCCACTATTAATCAGCCCACTTTTTTGATTACTTCATGGCCTTGTGTACACACACTCAAGCTAAATCAACTTTTTCTTGCCATGCTTTGGAAAATTTGTAAGCTACTAGGTTTAATCCCATGTACCCTATGGCAATAGCACCGAGTGCACCGAGTAGATCTATCAAGGGTGCATAATGGTAGAAAACCTCAAGTTAGACTCATGGAGCCTAAACAGTTCACTCTAAAACTTGTCGATAAATCAACCATCTCAATCAATGATGATGGATTAAGGAACACGCTAGTACTTGACTATGGTTTTGAGGAACAATTAGGTTGCTTCCTTTATTAGGCATTCTTTAGTTGCTAGAATAAAGGTTTCATACTTCAAAAACTGGTCCACCACTATGAAGATGTTGCCATACCCATCCACCTTGGGTAATCAAATAATAAAGTCCATGGAAACACTCTCTCATGGGTGTTTAGGAACTGACAGTGGTTCTAGGAGGTCGATTAGGGATTTTGCTCTATCTTGTCTTGTTAGCACACAAGACAAGTTCTAATATAGGCCATCATATCATCCCTTATCCTAGTCCAATAATATCGATCCTTAATAAGAGCTAAGGTGTGGTGCACACCTGGATGACCTACCTATCATGAGTTGTGAAACTCCTTTATGATTTCCTTTCACAGCTTGCTAAATTGTGCAACAAAATTGGTTTTTTTTGTTGTAGAGTAGATCCCCCTAAAGATAGAACCATCTAGTCTTCCCTTGTTTCACATCTTCAATCAAGGTTTTGGTCGTGGGATCTTAGATTAGTCCTTTTTTGATATGTGCAAGTAGGGAACCCTTTGGCCTACTAATCATTGCTAGTTTAGCCTTGTGGCTGAGTGCATCTACCATGACATTGGCCTTTCTTAGCTGGTGCTCCATGGTAAAATTAAACTTGGCTAAGAAGTCTTGCTAGCAAGCTTGTTTGAGAGTAAGCTTTTTTTGACTTTGCAAGTAACTGGTAGCCATGTTGTTGGTCATCACCACAAACTTACTTCCCAACAAGTCAGGCCTTCACGTGTGCAAGCAATGCACCACAGTAGTCATCTCTTTCTCTTGGACTATAAATTAATGCTCGATCTCATTAAGCTTTTTACTCTCGAAGGTAATTGGATGCCAGTCTTGCATCAACACATTGTTAAAAGCAAAGTTGGATGCATCAGTGCATACATAATATGGCTTGGTGTAGTCAAGGAGAGCTAAGACTGGCTCTTCTATGATAGCTTGCTTTAGGTGATTGAAGACCTCCTAACTCTCAAGACTCTACTCCCAAACTTTTCCCTTATTGAGCATGTCGATCAAGGGTGCTATAATGGTTGAGTACCCCTTTATGAATCGTCAATAGCTATTTGCTAGACCAAGGAATGATTGCAACTCTATGACCTTGGTTGGCAGTTCCCACTCTTGGATTACATTGACCTTATCACCATTCATCTGGATCTGACCATTTCCCACAATATGGCCTAAGAATGAGACCTCATGCTAGGTGAATGAACATTTCTCCTTTTTTATGTATCGTTTATTCTCCCTTAGTACTTGGAACACTTGTCGTAAATGATCCACATGTTCTTCAAGCGATCAGTTATAGATAACAATATCATTAAGGCATATTATAACAAATCGATCAAGAAAGGGTTTTAGTACCTTGTTCATTAACATTCAGAATGTCATGGGCATGTTTATCAGACCAAAAGGCATTACTAGGAACTCTATGCCTTATAGTGAGTCACACATGACGTCTTTGGTTCATCACCTTTAGAATCTTAGATCTAGCTTGGTAAACGACCATGCTCCTCCCAACTGGTTGGACAAGTCAACAACAGGGGGAATAGGATACTTGTTTTTCACCATGAGCTTGTTTAGTGCTCGATAGTCAACGCACATCCATAAGGCCCCAACATACTTCCATGAAATAGGACTAGTGCACCTTATATAGCTTTAGGGGGCTTGATGAACCACTAAATCTATAAGCTCCTTGAGATATCTCTTTAGCTCTTTCAACTTTGGAGGTCACATCTTATATCAGGCTCGGCCTGGTGGCTTGGCATTAAGCACCAGTTTGATCTTATGGTCTACCTCATTTTTGGGTGGTAGTCTCTTGGGCAATTCTGCAAGCATGACATCCTTGAAGGACTCCAACACCTCTAAGAGGGTGTTGTCATTCGATTATTGAGGGTCATTCTTGTTTAGGGCCACCAAGAAGCTAGGCTCTTCCTTTTCCATGCCCTGGCAAGTTGGATGGTTGATATTGCCTTGGTTACGGTCCCTTGCTCTCATTTCACTGTGACAATACAATGGCATCGATGGTCCATGATACAAATGTAGTTAGTGAAGGGAACAAGGAGTGCATTGATCCTATCAAGAAAATCTAAGTCGATGACAAAGTCATAGTCATCAAGAGGGATTATGTCAATAGATTCCTTACTTTTCCACACTCGAAGTTGTAACTCAACTCCTTATGCCATGCCAATGATCAGAACATCTTTGGAGTTAATGGTCTTGATCCATCCCACGTTTTTCTTGAACTTGAGCCGTAGTCTCTTCGCCATTCCTTTGAACATGAAGAGATCAGATGTACCTATGTCCACCAAGGCTTTTAAGCGCTTCCCTGTAATTGAGATTTTGATGAACATGAGCCCCTTTCTCTTATACCCCTTCTTTGCTAATATAAAACTTAGCATGATCAAACCAAGTTTTAGTCCCTCCTACTTGGGTTGCTCTTTGTACCCCTTGATGATGGCCATAAGCTCAGCTTTATTAGGGTAATCCTTGGCTCGATGTTGACCATCACATAAAAAATTGATCATAGGTCCATCCTTTATCACTGGCCATTTGTTCTTCTTTTTGTCTCCCTCCTTGAAAGACTTCCATTTGTGCATTAGTGTCCTACCACTGCTACTCTTGTCCTCGTCTCCCCCACCTTTGCCCTTGCCTTTGGGTTTAGAAGACTTAAACTTGTCCCTTTTTGTTGAATTCCACAAAGGATTCAATAGTAGTCATGGCTCGGGTGAAGTCTTGGACACCATCCTTATTAGCTCTTGCTTAGCTCATGGCTTGAGCCTATCCATAAATGTGTAAAGTGCCCTATCCTTCCCAAGGTTGGGAATTCAGAGCATAAGTTTTGAGAACTCAAGAATATACTCACACACCTCTCCACATTGGGTGAGCCATCATAGATTGGCGAGTGCAACCTATACGACATATTATGGGTAAAACTATTGCCTAAACTCCCTTTGGAACTCCTTCCACTTTCCAATGGTAGTACCCTTATGCCTATTTCTCTTTGGACCTATGATGCCACCATAAAAGTGTGATGTTTACAAGATACATAGAGGTGGTGTTTACCTTAGTAGCATCCCCTTTAATACCCATTGCATGGAAATACTACTCTATGCCCTATAAGATGTTATCTACATTCTTTGTAGACCATGTCCCCTTGAACTTCTTAGGCTTGAGAACCTCCACCCTAGTCCTAAGAGTTATTACGAGTATACCTCCCTCTACAATTGCCTCGCATACGAAGAGGGTTCTCTTGGGCTACTCCATCTCTTCCCTCATGGCCTCTACCAAGGCCTTTAGGGTAGAGTTCTTATGGGTAAGGCTTTTGATTTCTTTAGAAAGAGTTTGCTTTATCTTTTTCATGATCTCTTTTCCAACCGAGACCAATTCTTCCATTTGGTCTTTATAATTGTCCTATATTTTAACCATTACCAACTCCACCTTGGCCAACTAGGTATCAAAGGCTGAGATCATGTCCCTACTAGTGCCTTTCTTACGCTTTCTAGTAGTGCATGTCTTACAAGCCTTTTGGCCCTCAGTGTGCTGATGGCTCATTCTGGAAGTAAGCATTGTCTTGGATTGGGGTCACACACTAAACTGTGCTTTGATACCAACTATCACTGACTTTGGTCTTAAGCTTTGCAACCATGCAACCTTTGATAGGAAACTACTATTCATGTATGCGTAAGTCAGTCTTTAACCAGGTTAAGTAAGCATGCCACTCACCAAGGACTAATTAGGCCCTCAAGAAATTGAACACTATAGTACACTAAGAAGGCATTGGTAAAAGAATACAAGATCTTTTCTATTGCTGGAAAAATGTGGCTTATATACAAATGTGCTTGAGTAGCTTTGTGGGTTCACAAGTTCACTAGCTCATAAGTTGGTCCAATAGGGGAAGGGGCACCCCTATTTATACTTAAGCCCCCATGGCCTTGGTGGTTACCAAGGGGACAAGTGTATGGCTCTTATATACATTATAAAGTGTTCCAAGGCCTCTAGACACATACAAGGTTGGTTAGGGAATTTCTAGAAAGAAGCTAGTTCTAGACACTTTATGACGCACTAGGTCCAGAAGGTTCTAGGCTCTCTCACAAAGTGCCCATGCCTCAGGTCTTCCATAAGCTTCCCTACCTAGTGTTATAGTAACCATACCCATTTTTGTATCTAGCTCTTCTAGAAGGTTCTACACCCATGCACCTGGCCCATGTTTAGGTTTATCTAGAGCCCTTGCACCTATAGTGCCTACATCACCTTTTCGGGACTTCTAGAAGCTTTTTCCAAATGGTCTTTAGGCTTAGCATCGGGTAACTCTCACAAGGACTCATTCTTGCAGCTTGGTGCTTGAGTGAGGGTCTGGCCTTTAGCCTCAGGCGCTCAAGCCTTGCCCTTGATGGTGGTCTTGCAGAGTGTGACACATGCATAGGCTTGGCCAAGCCAAGGCATTTTTATGGTCGATGAGAAGGGACCACGAAACTGCCAAATAGCCGAAAGACTTGGCCAGACCAAGCTTGTGACCACAGCTTCTACTTGCACCCCCTTGAAACTATTGCTTGATTGAAGGACTTGCCCTGAGGTCTGGGGCAGCATCAACTATAGGTACGAGCTTGAGCTTGGCACAACTGAGCCCCTTTTCCACATGCATGCCAACCAGTTGAGGCCATCAGCACCTGTAGCTCATCGAGCAACTAGTCACCAGATAGCTGACTAGAAGGCATGCATAACTTAGATTTTGCTCCAGGGATGCTGCCATGGATGTACACAATGACAGTCCTATCATGCACACCTTCGGATAATCACCCCCTATAGAGCATGATAGATTTTACAGATTTGCTACCAATAGACATTAAAGTGTCTGCAATAGGGAACTTTTTCATACAAGTATATCTCGCACAACAAGTCCACAAGTGCTAGTGGTGGTTAAAGTATGTGCTGACACTAAGGCCCAGCATATGCCGATGGAGTTTGTGGGAAGTGCCCATAGCAAGGGATAGCTTGTGCTAATGGTATTCAAGGCAACTGCCCGTACCAAGGGCTATCTTCTGCTAATGCTGATCGAGGCATGTGCTTGCACAAGTCTAGATTATGCCAATATTAATCGAGGCATGTGCCACACTAGGTCTAGATTATGCCAATACTGATCGAGGCATGTGCTCGCACCAAGGGCTAACATATGCCAATGTTGGTTGAGGCAAATGCCCATACCAAGGGCTAGCTTATGCTGATGATGGTCAAGCCAAGTGCCCATACCAAAGGCCAACTTGTGCTAATGATGTTTGAAGCCTTGACTAAAGTTCAATTCTGGGCCACAGTGTACATGCTGGGCTCAAGCATGTGCTGGTGCCACATTTTTTTGGCTAGGGCAGCATCACTAGAGCATCGTCAAAGAACCTAGTCGGGAGCATTTAGGCTTTCGATGATTAGGGGTGGAAAGCTGAGGGGGCGTGCACACATGATGTGTGATGGGTACTAGTCCTTGGCCCTTATATTGGCCCCTTATCCCCTAAGCAAGCTTGACAACTCACACCCTCTTAAAGAGCAAACTTTTATAGGTTTGCTACTGGTAGCCATTCAAGTGTTTGAAATGGAGATGCTTTTTTCAAATAGCTACAAATTCTATACTTTGATATTTTAGCTAAATTTTTTTATGGATGCCAAAAAATACATGGATCACATATACCAAATTTAGGGCCAAAACTATTTTTAAAAAAATTTCAAAAAATCTCAAACCATAAAAAATTTTAAAATTTGTGAAAAATAAAAAATAAGTCATCTTGCCATGAAACTTCACATGAAGGTTTAAGGGACCATTATATGAATTTACAAGCGATAAATATGGCATTGGTATGGTAGAAATATAAAGATGTGCTTGAACTGACTTACTGCCCAGTCATGGTGCACATGGTGCGTAGCTCGAGCCTAAGATATCTGTGCACACAGTGTGCAACCAAGCATGTGCCAATGGTGTTCAAGGGAGCTACCCATACAAGGGCCAACATGTGCCTATGGTGGTTGAAGTATGTATGAATACAAAGGTGCAACAAGTCTCGATGGTGGTCAAGGCATGTGCTTGTGTCACAAGCTGAGATTTAAGCTCCAAGCTTACACGACTCTAGTACATGAGAATGAACTCTTTCGTTTCCCAAATTAATCTAATTTAAGAAATGATGTTAGACACTCTAGACTGTGGGGCTTGGCCTCCTAGTACACTACAAAGTGAAAGGGCACAACAAGTGCTAGAAGAAAGGCTAACAAAAGAACAACAAAAAAGTTGAAGGCTTGAGTAAAGATGTTATTACTCAATGGTTCTGATGTGTGTACAATGAGGGTGGGGGAATCTCTATTTATAGCTGAGTCCCCCTTACATTTAGTGCCTGAGATACATTTTTGAACTCTAGAGATTACAATCCTTTGATTCTAGGAGCTAAGATACAATCCCTAATTCTAGGGGATTTGGTGCTGCTGTACAACCATTAACTCACTAAAATCATGCTGAACACCAAGACTTCTAGAAGCCCCCAAATTTGATCCTCTTAGAGGTGTGCCCACACTTGGGCCTAACCATACACCCATACCTCAGTCATTAGTGCTCTTGACTAGGTCCAATTGGGTGCCCACGCATTGCTCACCAGTGTCACCCTTGGGCCTAACTCAATCTTACAAAACCTGAACACCTTCCTTGAGCCTCTAGAGTCTTAATCACTACTTACCTCATTATTTTGGGCTAGTTCCCCATGACCTGGACCTTTAATGCACCTCAGGGCATTGTCCCCTTTACTGTCAAACTCTATCTTGCTAGAACTAGAACTACACTTAACTCAGAAAGAACCCCACTTGTCACGAGCTGGGACTCAAACACTAGGCTTGCATGACTCTAGGACATGGGAATGGACTCTTTGCATCCTAGATCAGCCTAACACAAGAAATGGTGCATGGACAATCTAGACTACAAGGCTTGGCAGCCTAGTATGTTGCAAAATGAAAGGGCATAGCAAATGCTAGAAGGAAGGCTAACAAAAGAACAACAAAAAGGTTTAAGGCAAGAGTAAAGATGTCAGTACTAAATGGTTTTGGTGAGTGTACAATAAAGGTAAGGGACTCTCTATTTATGGCTAAGCTCCCATTTACATTTAGTGCCTGAGATACATTTCTAAGCTCTAGAGATTACAATCCCTTAATTCAAAGAACTAAGTTACAATCCTTGATTCTAAGGGATTTAGTGCTGCTACACAATCTTTGACTTGCTAAATTCATGCTAAGCGGCAGGCTTTCTAAAAGCCCCCAAATCTGGTCCTCCCAGGTTTGTGATTAGGCATGCCTACACTTGGGCTTAACCATGTGCCTACCCCTCAATCATCAATGCTCACAGCTGGGTCTAACTAGGTGTCTATGCATTGCTCACCACTTTTTACCTTTAATTTTGGCTCAATCCTACCAAACCTGAACACTTTTTCTGAGCCTTTAGAGTCTCGTTCACTGCTTGCCTCATTATTTTAGGCTAGTTCCTCATAACCTGGACTACTAGTGCACCTTAGGGCTTGGTCCCCTTAGTAGTTAGACTCTATCCTACTAGAACTAGAATTGTCATTCGACTCAAAGAGAACCCCTAGGTCTGGACCACTTTACGAACTATAAAGTTCTCCTCCACTCATTCTAGCAACACCCTCATTGCTAAGGGGATGATGTGCCCAGCTTTGACATTGGTTCCAACTTTTACACCACGAACCAATTTTCCAACATTTTGGTCCCATACCCAAACATGTACTTTGTTGGCTTTCGTCATTCTCAATCTTAGGTTCCTTAGCACTTTGCTATAATGGCCTCTTCTGCCCATGCTGCCAATACTTCTTGTGCTTTTTTTGAGTTGCTCATGACACACTCTCTTATGAAGAATTTGGCCGCACTGTGGGACTCATGCTGAGGCACTCAGCTACCACTAATTTCCCTTCATCAGCTCCTCGAGAGTTCTTAACCTTCCGATAGTCTTAACTAGCACTTGGCCACTCTTGTTTAGGCTCCTTCTTGTGTTGTTTACCATTGCCACTTTTGGTTTTGGATACCCTTCTACCTGCTTGATGGCTGAAAGCTTCAAGCACTCCCTAACCTAATATGGACTGGCACAAAATAGTAACTCAAAGGCCTTTTACCCCTATTGGCAACTTTTTTAGTGTTGCAAAATCTAGGTTCCCTTGTAGCCATTTCCTTTCTCGAGGAATAAACATCGATGTCTCCCCCTTCTGGCTTTTTCCTTTTAACCTTGAAGACTTGGTGCACTTAACCTAAGTTAATGATTCCATAGCAACTCTGGCCTGACTTGACTCTTGTACACCATTTTGTTGTATCATTGCCTTTACCCATGACTTTAGTCCATCAATAAAATGCTTAGGCACCTCCACTCTCAGTCCTAAACTTGCACTAACAACAACGATAGCTCATAATGCAGCATGGTCAAACTTGAGCCTAGCTAGCTCCTATCGTAAAGTTCTCACCACAGACTCTAATGCCTCATTACACTGCATGAGCTTCTCCATTGCCTTATTCAAGAATCACTCAACATCTCTAAGCTAATCTATTATCTAAAGAACGACCTCCTCACACTTCGCTAATCGAGTACCTGTTAGCACATATCTTGTTGAAACCTTCCCTACTTCTCTATAGGTAAGCACTCCTTGAGTAACTTGGTTTGGTCTTCTGTATGCTTTTCGCAAGCCATGCCACAACACAAAGCACACAAACAGTTAGATCACAGATGCACAAATGAAAAGATTACCTTAACTCAAGTAGGCACTCAAGTGATCTGATTCTAGTTCTCATAAGCTAGCACATCAATCTGTCAACATGGCACACCATACAACACACACTGTCGAGCACTAGTCTGCACACTAGCTCAATACACAAGCCTCTCGATCAGGCTCTAGTATACACACTTGCACACCCACACATCCGTACAATGGCATAGGCTAGGAGCTTAAGCCTAGCTATGGTATGGCCTTAGGCGAGAAACTACCATCTATATGCCTAAGTCAGACTTTTCCTTGACTTTATGTTGAACACTTTTGCCGTGCATTCCATTAGCTCCTAAGAAGCTTGGGAGAAAGCTAAGAAGGAGAGTTAAAGTAATTGTAACTTCTATTTACTTGATGCTATATACAATTGTTCAATGCCTAAGTTAATGACTTGGTTTTTCTTACTTGTGTAGCTTCTAACTTCCTATAAATAAGGAGGAGGGCCCCTATTTATACTTGCGCCTCCCTAGCACATATGGCCCTTACTGATCCAAGTGTGTGGCCATCATAGGCCTTTTAGACCATTCCACTGTTCCCAAACACTTCCTAGGTTGGCTAAGGCCTTTGTAGAATCTTACTGGTTCCAAGCTCCTTGCTAAGCCTCGAGTTTGAAAGAGTCTAGGCAATCTTGCTGAGTGCTTGTGCCTAGTGGGTTTCAGATCCTTCCTTGTCTGGTCACTGCTCTACCCATAGCTAAGGCCTTCTAGATCTTTCCTCATCTAGGTGCTATAGTACCTACTACTATTCTCATGCCTGGCTCTTTTAGAACCTTTGGTACCCATCCACCTAGCCTACCTCTAGGCTTCTCTAGACTCTTCTACATTCACGTGCATAGTGTATCTCCAAGCTAATATAGAGCCTTCTGTACCTACTGCTCGCACCAATTTGTTGATGCATTCTAGACCTTTCTAACAAGTAGTCCTCATTTTCAATACTAGGATGCTCACCTTGCCATGATTTCACACCTTAGCCTAGGCTTTGGTCCATACACTTAAGCCTTATATGTGTTTTTCAGACCTTGGTTTTAATCCTTCATGGTCCTTTGCCCATACCAACTCAAACAAGCTACACTTTTCAACCCAGTCAGCTTAGGATTTGTGCACAAATCATGACATTCTCCCCTACTTGTTTTAGCAACGCCCTCATTGCTAGGGAATGTCATTCATTCATAGCATGTGCATGTTGGATTGATGTCGCACTCTCATCCTGATTCTTTTTGGCACACATTGGTTCTTGGTACATGATAGTTCTTAGTACACCTTTATAGTCATCCCTTGTTTTGATCATGATCCCAATGTGGTTCCCATGAAACCATGCTCATCAAAACATGTAGTGCCTTAGCTAGAGACATGCCACTACCTTTTCCCTGCACTCAATGGGCCTTTTAAGGTATGCAACACTCATGCTACTTGGGCTTCTATGATCTTGGCTTGTGAAAGCATGCACCGCCTTTATGTTTGATGTACCATTACCCTTTCCTCTACACCATGGGGTCCTTACCTTCTTCTTATGCTCAATAGGCCCTTTGAGGTGTGTAGCACACATGGGTGTAGGGTATGCAGTGCTCACGCCTAAGCCATTACCCATTCTGTGACAAATCATCCATCTCCAGGATCAGTGACTCGTCATAGCCACATTCACCTTGCCTTCATTAGGAGCCTGTGAGATCCCTTTTTCTCAGCTTAACCACCATTGTGACTCTTACCATTGGACATTCCCTAAGTCCTCACAATGGCTCTGGGTTTTTTTCGCTATGCATGTTCCCTCACCTTATGTGGTCCTGAGCATAAGAAACAATCAAAGGACATGGTAACCCATGCCTTTGTCCTAGATTGAACCCTTGATTTTTGCCTTTAAATGTTGTAGTTCTTCATTGGCTTCTTCTTCCCCTATTAAACTGCTACTCTTATCTCCTCTATCAAGGCCTTACCCTTGGGCTCAACCTTTAGCCTTAGCCTATGGAGACTTAGTGCACTCAGCCTCAACCATTAACTTAACAATTACAATACTCTTGCTTTAAGTCCCATACCCTACTACTTCACTTGGCTTTTACCCATGGCTTTTACCCTTCTTTAGACTCCTCTCGTGTGGAGTCTAGCACTTGGATGAGATCCTTGGTGCCCTTAAACTAGCTTTCATGGACAACAATCTCTCCTTTGAACTAGCCTTTCTCCCATTGCATGTGGGTGGGTAGTCTTCATGCATATTAGCCATGCACTCAAAGATAAATATGAAGCTCGAACTAAGGATCTCCCACATTTCCTTCGGAGCACTTAAGCATCCTTATGCCTTACTCTCAACACCTATGATCAATAATGCCTACACCACCAACCTTAACTGCAAGTTAATAATGCAATCGGCACACTAGCATGCAAGCTACTTATGCAACCTAAACTGACATTAACATCGATCATAATAAAAGTTTTGAAACCTTTTGGTTGGAACCTGCTCTGATACCAACTATCATGGGATGGGAGCTTAAGCCTAGCTATCGTGCGACTTTCGACAAAAAACTACCATCTGTATTCCTAAGTCAGCCTTTTCCTTGACTCTTTGCTAAACACATTTGCCATGCACTCCATTGGCACCCTAGAAGCTTAGGAGAAAGATAGGAAGGAGAGTTAAAGTAGTTGTAACTTCTATTTACTTGATGCTATATACAATTGCTCAATGCCCAAGTCTATCACTTGGTTTTTCATACTTGTGCAGCTTTTAACTTCTTACAAATAAGAGGAAGGGCCCTTATTTCTAATTGGGACTCCCTGGCACATATGGCCCTTATTGATCCTAGTGTGTAGCCATCATAGGCCTTGTCGACCATTCCATAGTCCCTAAACACTTTCTAGGTCAACTAAGGCCTTTGTAGAATCCAACTGGTTCTAGGCTCCTAACTTAGCCTTGAGTCTGGAAGAATTCAGAAACTCTCATTGAGTGCTTGCACCTAACAGGTTCCAAAACCTTTCCCATTTGGTCACTGCTTTACTCACAACTAAGGCCTGCCAAAGCCTTTCTCATCTAGTTGCTACAGTACCCACTATTATTCTCGTGCTTGGCCCTTCAGAGCCTTTAATGCCATGCACCTAGCCAACCTCTAGGCTTCTACAGACTATTTTGCACTGCATGCTTGGCCTATCTTCAGGATAATCTAGAGCCTTCTATCCTGGCCTACCCATGACACATTTTTAAGGCATTCTAGTTCTTTCCAATAAGTAGTCCCCATTCTCGGGACTAGGCTACCCACCATGCCATGCTCTCGCACCTTAACCTAGGCCTTGGTTTGCACACTTGGGCTTCGTATGTGTTTTTAGGACCTTGGTCTCAATCCTTCCTAGTCCGTCATTTGAACCTACTCAAACAAGCTGCATCTTTTGACCTACTTGGCTTAGGATTTATGCACAGACCATGACACATAGCTTGCCCAACACACCCACAACACATAGCAACAAGTTGTCGAGCACCTGTCCTGCACTCTAGCATGCCTGCACCAGCACACTAGGAGCGTTTAACTAGCACACAAGTACAGTAGCCTATCTAGGATGTGCACACCAAGTAGTAAACCACCCATACCATATAGTTGAATGTCTATACACATAGCAGGATGTCTACACAACTCACCACAATTCCTACAAACCATACCAGGATGCTTATATGCAAGTCCCCCAACCTATACTAACTCCAACTCTGGTTGTCATAGCAACTTTAGTTGCTCTTGTCACGAGCAGGGATTTGTTACACACTCTAAACCAAGGCTCAAGTCACTACCTCTAGTCTTATCTAGGCTCTGATACCCCCTGGTATCTAGTTCTGTTGCCTACTCTAAATGTTCCCCCAAACTAGGCTTTGATACCACTTGTCATGGGTCGAGACTCAAACTCCAAGCTAGCACAGCTCCATGATATAAGAATGGACTCTTTCGCATCTCAGATTAGCCTAACATAAGAAATGGTGCACAGACACTTTCGATTATAGGGCTTGGCCACCTAATATGCTGTAAAATGAAAGGCATAGCAAGTGCTAAAAGAAAGGCTAACAAAAGAACAACAAAAGTGTTTGAGGCAAGACTAAAGACATTATTACTCAATGGTTCTAGTATGTGTACAATGAGGGTGGGGGACTCTCTATTTATAGTTGAGTCCCACTTATATTTAGTGCCTAAGATACATTCCTAAACTCTAGAGATTACAATCCCTTGATTCTAGGAGCTAAGATACAATCCTTGATTCTAGGGTATTCGGTGCTGCTGCATAATCCTTGACTTGCTAATACCATGCTAAGCATCAAGCTTTCTAAAAGCTTCCAAATATAATATTCCCAGGTCTGTGTTTAGGCATGCCCACACCTAGGCATGATCATGTGCCCGTAGCTCAATCATCAGGGCTCCTACTTGGGTCTAACTAGGTGCCTTTGTATTGCTGACCAATGTCTACCCCTAGGCTTGGCTTAATCTTGCCAAACTGAAACACCTTCCCTAAGCCTGTAGAGTTTTGATCACTACCTACCTTATTGTTCTAGGGTAGTTCTTTGTGACCTAGATCTCTAATGCACATCAAGGCCTAGTCCCCTTAATTGTCAGACTTTGTCCTGCTTGAACTAGAACTATCACTCAATTCGGAGAGTACCCCAGGGCCTGGACCAGCTTGCGAACAATGACACATGCACTAAGGGCCATTTGGTGTCGATGATGATCGAGGCATGTGTATATGTCATGGTCCGTGAGCTAGCTATCATGGGCCATGCTTTGCCTAAATTGAAACTGCACTTCTATGTAGCACCAACACTACTTTTAGTTGAGGTCAGCCTTTCTCGAGTCCATTTCTCCTTAGACAAATCATTTTTTATCCTTCAAGCCACATATTCATGAGCCCTTATTGGTTCAAACCCCATAAAGTCAAATACAACATTCTCAAACTCAATGAGGAGGAACCCAACTCCTATCATCAGAAACAACCTATGATTCTCAAGGTGGCTCAAAGCACCCATCTCTGCCCACAGGCATGAAGGTCTTGAGCATTGACCCACCTAGCTCATAAGGGTGGACAACCTCGGTTCCAATGATATTATCTCATTCTAACATGGTAAGAACTTAACACCTTGCCTACTCGTATCATACGTAAGCTCTTGTACCTTGAACCTAAAAGCACAACACAAATACTGGTTAACAGCCAACTCAAAGCCACACTTGGCTCATCTCGTCCCACAAAGCTCATATCTTAAGGCTTTAATGCTTAGCCTTATTCTAGGCTACCCACATGCATGACGGACTCTCGACATGATGCCCATCCCGTCTTGTGAAACTTGGGTGTGCTACCTGGCTATAGCACACCTCTACCAATTGGCCACAAAGGTCTAGCAATGTGCCTGCCTACTAACCCACTCATCTTTTAAGCTCAATGGTGCCCCTTCTATTCAAACACCATCTCATGATCTGTAGTTGCTCATCGAATTAGCTCAAGGAGGGGTCGATGCTCCTATGCCTAATATCATCACACCTGCACCTTTGCCATAATAAGGCTACATCAGTGAGATACATAGCAGTGGTGCTTACCTTTATTATCTCATCCTGCATGCCCGTGGCCTGGAAAGACTGCTCCATACCCCATAGGTAGTTGTTTACTTCAGTAGCCGCCTTAGTTCCTTTGAACTCTTTAGGCTTGGGGACATCCATCTTAGACTTCGACACTCCAACAAACATGCCATTCCTAATGGCAGTCTTACAAGTAGTGAACTTCTGGCAAGCTCCTCCATCTGCTGGTGCATGGCTTCCATGCCATCGCGTAAGGTCAACACTTCAGCCTCCAAGGCTTCATTCCTTTGGGTGATCATGTCCATGCCTTTTTTAAGAGCAGCTTGTAGCTAACCTTGGATCTTCTCCCCCATGGAGTCTAGTGATGCAATGTGAATCTCCACTTCCTCAAGCTTCTCCCCCATGTCACCTATGGTCACCTTCACCTTGGCCAACCTACCGTTTATGGTAGACCATATATCTCTTGAACTGGCTTTCCTGCCTCTTCCACGCCCTTGCTCCTGGGCCTCTAGTTATTGGCTAGCAACGTCACTTTGGGATGCCATCTCCTCAACCACGATCTAACCTGCATAACACAAACACGCAGAACTAAACTTGCTCTGATACTAACTGTCATGGGCTCTGACCTTAGACTCAGAATCCGTGCGGCCTTAGGCTTGGAATCTCCTTCTTTATGCCTAAGTCAGCCTAAAACATAAGCTTGCAGGCACTAAAACAATGGGAAGGGTTGATTATGCAAGTTAAAGAGAAACAGGATAACAAGGTAGAATGCTGGAAACATGCTCTGTATTCACTGAAAAAGAAGTGTTTGATGCTGTACAAATGAGGTTGGAGCAGCCTTCTATTTATAATTGACACTTCAGCTACACTTAATGGCAATATCCCTAGAATAAAGGCTAAAATCAAGGAATTACAAAGATTACAATCAATCAGGATTCTAACTCCTGAATCCTAGGGTCAACCAAATCTGTCAGGAGGCTACTGTTGATCCTGCAAGCTTCCAGAAGATTCACTTGCATGTCTCCCACCTTGGGCCCCTCTGAATGTGGTACGGTAGCCTGCAAGCCAAGCCTTGGCCTCATGGGCTGGCCTGCAAGTTGGGTGGGCGTTCTGGCCTTGTCTCCTAGGCCTTATGCATAAATACCCGCCAGCACACCTGGTGTGTCAGCCTCATCCACTGGCTCATGTGTTGGTGTGCCTAATGTGCCTGACACACCCACCCAGGGCATAACATGAGCACATGCCTTGAACGAATGCGGGCGGTTGCCTCGACCACCATCGGTACATGCTGGGCTTGGTGCGAGCACATGCCTTAACCACCATCGGCATAAGCCAGCCCGTGGTGTAGGCACTTGCCTCGATCACCGTCGGCACGTGCCATGCCTCGATCAACATTGATAGAAGATGGCCCCTGGTGTGGGCAGTTGCCTCGAACACCATCAACACGTGCTAGGCCTTGGTGTGAGCAGATGCCTCAACCATTATCGATGCATGCATGCCTCAACTAGCATGCACACAAGCTGGAACTGGTACAGGCACCTACCTCGATTAGCATTGGCAGAAGATGGCCCTTGGTGTGGGCAATCGCATCGAACACCATCACCACACGCTGGCCCTTGGTGCGGGCACATGCTTCGACCACCATCGGCACCTATTCACCCTCGGTGCAAGATATGCCTGTGTTGGAAAAGTGTCCCCATTTTAGACACTTTAACATCTACTGGTAGCATATCTACAAAATCTCTAATGTTCTTTAGGTGGTGGTGGTCTGGCACCCCTTTTCCCCCTCAATAGGGGGAGTACGTGTGTGTGATGGGCCTCCCATTGTGTACATGCAGGGTAATGTCCCTCAAGCAAAATACAAGGCATGCATGCCTTCTGGCTATTTTGTCCGGTGATTGGTTGCTCCGGTGACCAACAGGTGCCCATGGCCTCGATCGGTTGACGTGCATGCCAAAAAAGAGAGCCGAGCTCAAGCTCGTGCACACGACGGATGCTGCCCTAGACCCTAGACCAAGTCCCTAAATTGGGCAATAGTACCCTGGGATAGTGCCACCAGAAGCTACGATTACGAGCTTGGCCCAACCAAGTCTCTCGATATTTGATAGTCTCGCGGTCCTTTCTCGTCGACCATAAAAATTCCTTGGCCTCGATGAGGCCGTGCACACAGTCGATGCTGTCCAAGACCCCAGGAACAGGTCCTTGAATCAGGCAACATCCCTCTAGGGTGGTGTCAGTGGAGCTCGCGCATGCGGTCCCAGCCAGGCCAAGCATTGGTGGTATCATGCTGTTGTTACCTGTTGGATGGCAAGGGTAGTCTCGTGGCCCTTGCTTGTGTTTTTCTCATGCCAAGCAGTTGTGGCATGGACTCACACATCGTTTCCTCTACACTCATCGAGTAATCAATTGGGTGGGTTGTGGACTGGCGCACATGGATGCTGCGACTTGTACACAATGGGTATGAGTGGTGCTATGGTTGTGCGTGTTGGTAGGCTTCGTGCTGATGCATCGAACTGTCAACCCATCATCCTCTTCAATCTCCCCTAATGCGATCGTCGTACCCCGGGGGCACGATCGGGATCCTGTGTTGCATACCTGAATCGATAGAAACTGGATGTCTCACCATCCCTCTTCCATATCGTGTCCTGAAGGGCTACGGGTGATGTCAATCATGGTCGATGTCCTAAACATGCCACCTAATCCTCTATGGTCGCATTGGTGCATCGATGTTCGATCATGCTCTTGGATGCGAAACGTGTAGCGCAAGCTCAGGCTCTCGACCCCCGTTCGTCTGATGCTATGCATTTCACGTGCTCAATGTGTACAATGCTTGCGCTTCACGTTAGGCTGTCTCCATCGCTTCAGTTGATGCATCGAGGCCCACGCAGTGCCAACGTCCTGAAGGAATGCTACCTGGTTGATCCTGCTAGTAGTCATATGTTTGTCTCAAAAATTAAGCCATGCAAGTGTAAGTATGAACTAATTCAGACTGTGAAACTATGAATGGCTCATTAAATTAGCTATAGTTTTTTTGATGGTATCTACTACTCAGATAACCACGGTAATTCTAGAGCTAATACGTGCAATAAGCCTAGATTCCTAGAAGGGATGCATTTATTAGATAAAAGGTCGACGCGGGCTATGCCCGTTGCTTTGATTATTCATGATAACTCGACAGATCACATGGCCTTTGTGCTAGTGATGCATCATTCAAATTTCTACCCTATCAACTTTTAATGGTAGGATAGTGGCCTACTATGGTGGTGACGGGTGACGGAGAATTAAGGTTCAATTTCGGAGAGAGAGCCTGAGAAATGGCTACCACATCCAAAGAAGGCAGTAGGCACACAAATACCTAATCATGACATGGAGAGGTAGTTGGTGGAGCAATTTGTCTAGTTAATTTCGTTAACGAACGAGACCTCAGCCTGCTAACTAGCTACGCAGAGGTGATCCTTCGTGGCTAGCTTCTTAGAGGGATTATGGCCGTTTAGGCCAAGGAAGTTTGAGGTAATAACAGGTCTGTGATGCCCTTAGA
>NW_019168097.1:0-32981 GCF_002303985.1 Durio zibethinus
AATTTTTCACCACCTTTCTTAGGAAGTAGTTTCCAGCAAGGTTGGGCTTCGATCCCTGGCACTTACAAAATCCCCTTCCTCAATTCCTCTTAGCCCTTGGCCTCCCATATACAAAAAAGGTCTAGATTTTGACTACTGCTCTTTTTTTTTTTTTTTCTTTTTCAGGTATGAGAAGGAGGGGGAACCTTCTCAACTTGCTCATGTTGACATATTTGTAAGTACAGTTGATCCATTAAAAGAATCCCCACTGGTGACTGCAAACACTGTTCTTTCCATTCTTGCAGTGGATTACCCTGTTGATAAGGTCTCATGTTATGTTTCTGATGATGGTGCTGCTATGCTAACATTTGAGGTACTGTCAGAAACTTCTGAATTTGCGAGGAAATGGGTCCCCTTTTGTAAGAAGTATAATATTGAACCACCGGCACCTGAGTGGTATTTTTCTCAAACGATGGACTATTTCAACGATAAGTTGTTGCAGTCATTTCTGAAGGAAAGGAGAGCATTGAAGTTAACAACATTTCCAACGTCATTGAATTTTATTCTATTATTTATGGCTGATCACATGGCAACCCCAATGCCAATTGTAACTGTAGAGAGAGTATGACGAGTTCAAAATTCGGATCAATGCTTTGGTTGCCAAGGCTCAAAAGGCTCCAGTAGAAGGGTGGGTTATGCAGGATGGAACTCCTTGGCCTGGGAATAACATTCGAGATCATCCTGGAATGATTCAAGTATGTCTAGTGGATTGTCATTTTATATATGATTACCAATTAACTTATATTTGCGGTACATCACAGGTTTTTCTTGGACAAAGTGGAAGACTTGACACTGATGGAAATGAACTGCCACGCTTGGTGTATGTTTCTAGAGAAAAGAGACCAAGGTTCAATAACCATAAAAAGGCTGGAGCAATGAATGCTTTGGTTAGAGTCTCTGCTGTGCTCACAAACGCACCATATCTTTTAAGTTTGGATTGGGATCACTACATTAATAATAGTAAGGTCTCAGAGAGGCAATGTGTTTCATGATGGATCCATTGCTAGGAAAAGAGAATATGTTACGTCCAGTTCTCCCAGAGGTTTGATGGCATTGACAAGGGTGATCAAAATGCTAATAAGAGCACCGTATTTTTTGATGTAAGTATTTGTTTATCAAATTTTGTTTGTTCATCTTTTGACCAAAATATAATGTGTGAATCCTCAATTTCAGATTAATATGAAGGTTTGGATGGCATTCAATGGTCCTATTGCGTTGGTACTGGAATGTGTATTTAGGAGACTAGCCACTTTATGGCTATGATGCTCCAAACCAAAGAAGCCATCTACCAAGGACATGCAACTGTTGGAGTAAGTGTGTTGTGGGTGCTTTTGCTCGAGGAAAAAGAAAAGCTACCTATAAACAACTAAAGACAAGAAATACTGAACAAGAAGATGGAGAAGCAGCCCACTTATGTTTACTGCTATGGAGGGTATTGAAGAAAGGTGTTGTATTGAATTTTTGTACTTTCTGATCTGTCATAAAACCATTCAAGTTTCCTAACAAATGAAATTATGTGAAGCATTGTTAGTATAGATGTGAAAGCTTTGAAAATGTGGAACCCTTGACTCAATTAGTTTATGCATCACCTTTAAGAGGTGACATTCGTAGGTTCTGAAGTTCAAATCCAGTACTTGCAACTCATTCCCCTATTCCCTGCAGCCTACTTTCTTAGAAAAAAAAAAAAAAAAAAAAAAAAAAGTCTGAAAATGCGGTAGTTGTGCATTGGTTGACCTGGAATCCACCATGATCATCTTGATTTGTGATTTCCTTATAAAACATTTAAGGATCTAACATATTTTTACGTTCACGCTTGTAAGACTAATCAATATTTTATAAATCAATAACCTTAACTGTCCAGCAAGTTTGATTATCTTGTCATCTAACTTGGAGATCTTGATACAGGAAAGGTAGGGGAAAATTTGCCTCTGTCTGAGCTGAAACTGGAAAAGAAATTTGGTCAGTGCCCCTATTTTTATTGCCTCAACCTTGCTAGAGGATGGTGGAACATTGAAAGGTGCTAGTCCTGCCCCTGCATCTCTGCTTAGAGAAGCCATCCATGTTATCAGTTGTGGTTATGAAGAAAAAACAGAGTGGGGAAAAGAGGTAGCAACAATTTATAGATTCTGCTATCGATATTTTGATATAATTTTTTCCCTTAAAAGATACTTATAATTCATATTGAAATTTTGATATACCTTTTTCCCTCAAAAGATACTTATAATTCATGCAAATATTATTTGTTGTGATATAGGTTGGATGGATCTATGACTCAGTTACAGAGGAAATAGCACAGGATTTAAAATGCACTGCCACGGGTGGCGATCCGTATATTGTATTCCTGCTAGGCCTGCATTTAAAGGATTTGCTCCCGTTAACCTTTCTGATCGTCTGCAACAGGTCCCCGATGGGCCCTGGATCTATTGAAATACTCTTCGCTAAGCATTGTCCTCTTTGGTAGGATATGGAGGTGGTCTAAAAGTGGATCGGAGCGTATTTCTTTACATAAATGTCATTCTATATCCGAGGATCTCGATTCCTCTGGTTGCAATATTGTACCCTTCCCTGCTGTGTGTCTGCAACGGGGAAATTCATCATTCCAGAGGTATTAAGCTTCTAACCAAAAATTAGCGAAAGAAAACCTTCGCTTGTTCTGTGGGATTTTTTTTTCTTTCTTTTTTCTTTTTTTGGTAATTTGTAGCTGCCAAGAGTTATTGAGATTAAAAGTCCAAAATTCCACGACTATTTTTTTTTTTAATTTATCAATTTCTTTACATTGTTGTTAGGACATCCTTGTGATGTGAACTTAATTATCTTCAATTGCCTATACATTTTGCAGCTTAGCGGTGCCAGTAGCATTTGGTTCTTGTCACTTTTCCTTTGTATTTTTGCAACAGGCATCTTGGAAATGAAATGGAGTGGAGTCAGTATGATGAATGGTGGAGAAATGAACAATGGTGGGTGATTGGAGGCGTTTCAGCGCAGCTATTTGCTGTATTCCAAGGGCTTTTAAAGGTTATAACCGGCGTTGACACGAACTTCATCAAGACTCCAAAGGTAAGCGACGATGGAGAGTTCTCCCAGCCGTATGCATTAAAGTGGACACTTTGCTCATCCCACCAACAACATTGCTTATAATAAACATGATAGGACTGGTTATCGGTATTGCAACTGCAATAAATTATGGTTATGATTCATGGGGACAATTTTTTGGAAAGTGTTTTTTGTGCCATCTGGGTTATTATTCACTTGTATCCCTTCCTAAAGGGTTTGTTTGGGCGAGAGAACAGGTCTCCCACGATTGTTATTGTCCGGTCAATTGTGTTGGCTTCTATCTTTTCTCTTGTGTGGGTTCATTTGGATCCATTCTTGCCCAAATCAGTTGGTCCGCCACTTGTGGAATGTGGGTTGGATTGTAACTAGCAGCACATCTGCTCCACCGGAACCCCAAAATTTGCTAGTTGAGGATATATGGATTATGAAGGCAAAGTTTGCGTAGTGTAGCTTAAATATGTATTTTGGGACGATGTCATCCCTTCCATTCGCCATTTCCTAACATTGAAATCGGAATAAGGGTGTTGAGCAAAGTGATTTTTATTGGAGGTAACAGCTCCCTGATTCTTTATCAGTTTTATGCACCCATGGAAAAGGAGGCTATGTGTTTTATTATTATTTACATTACTCTTTTGGTCTAGTTGATTTGATTTTTATTTACAGTAAAAGTGGTGATTGTAAAGGTTAAAGATTTCAATATGTCATTTTTTATATCAGTTTATTGATTTAAAAAAAAAAAAACAATAACTTTTTACATAAAAATAAATTCTTTTATTAAAAAAATCCATCATCAATGGTGAATTGCCACGTGAATTCACATAAACGTATAAAATTTATTAAATTATTTTATTTCATGCATGTTGCATATGTGGCATATTTTTATTGGTAAAATGTGTTGGTGGATACATTAGATAGACATAATTTAGATTAAGTTTTCTAAATGGAGTTCATAAAATTTTTAATAAAAATGATACAATTAAAATTTGAAATAAAAAATCGAAATCAATATATTGATAGAATTTAACGAGAATATCAATAATATATTAAAAATGATTAAAAATATAATTTATTTGATTAGTATCAATTGTAAAAATTTTAATTAAAATTTTTTTCTAAAAAATATATCAAAATTTATTATAATTGGTTAATTGGTTATGTTTTCTCACATATGCTTTCTCACATATGCTTCCTTGGCTTGTTCACATTCTTCATTCACAGCACCCATTTGTGTTCCAATTTCAACCATTACCTCATTGAGCATTTAGATATGCTTTTGTGCTTCAGTAAGTGCTTCGTCTTTCTTTTTTCATCTATGCTTGCAATTGTCAATTTTCTTTTAAAAGTTGGGTTAGCTCACGATTGGTGGATGACTATGTGATGTTGAGATAAAAAAAAAGGATTCTTTTATTCATCTTTTTCTTGTCTGAGTGCTTGAACCTTTTTGTCCATTCTTCCTTCTAACCCTCTTTTTAGCCTTTGTTTTGAAGTTCCAATTCATCTTTTTCACTTAGAGCTTTCTTTTAGTGGTTTTCACTACCAATAAGGGATCAAAAGGTGGTGATTTCATTAGGGCTATTTGAAGTAATTTCTTTAGGGATTTTAATGTCTTTGCATTGTCAAATGTGCCAACAAAGTACTTAGGGGTAACCTTATTTGAGTGTCTCCTCCAACTTCCCTTTGAGACAAATTCCAAGCTTTGCAAGGCTTTGGCTATCTTTAGGGAGGCATTAATTTCAATATATAAAAATTCCATTTTACTAAGTTTTGAAAGTGGCTGGGATAAACTGTTCATAGCTATATTGTCTTTACACTATGATGAGAGAATAGCTAACTACATCGCAAAGGCCTAATAGAAGAACCCAAAGGTTATCTTCTCAACCATACAACTTTAGTCATAGGCATCCAAAGAGCTCTTCATATCACATCTTAACTAGTGAGCTTGCATAGAAACAAGGTCCATACTTCATTGGATTTTTGTATAGGTTATTCATTCTCATAGAATTCCTTAATAGAAGTGCTTGTAGTGAAATAGGGCTTGCTAAATTCACCACGATTATTTTTAATATGACTTTTCATCCAAATGGTTAACAATTGAGCATATCCACTAAAATGGCCCTCTCCATTAAGGTGACAATGATTTAAAGATCTAATGTCTCGGCTAAAATTGTAAAAATATGGTTAATTTGGTAACCAAGTTGATCAAATAAATTCACCACTGTAACATCAACACAACCCATTACTTTTGGAAATACCATCATCTCATATGAAGCCAATGCCATCAAATCCATTCCTCTTTCAATGCAAAAATATTTGTATATAAAGTCACGAACATTGGACCAACGAATACCAACATTTTCACCTTTCCTTTTACCCAATTATCAATAGTTTGGACATCTATGACCATTATTTGAGCAAGCTTTTTGCGTTAACCAGTTTTTTTATTTTTTTAATATACCTTATCAAGATTAGAGAGATCCAAGCGAAAGAGAGTTGAATATTATTCAATAATTGGTACCATGTCAACTTCATTGAACACAAAACAGTGATATAAAAGGTCCCAAACTTGAACCATGGCCCTAATAAGTTGATTATCCATAAAGACTAAAAAAAGTAATGCAAGATCCCTAAACTTCTTTTGGAAAGTCTCCTTGGCATTGACATTTTGTTGGTTCCAAATACTAACCAAATCGTTAAGATCATTTCGTTTGAAATTGAGATGGATTTTGGTAGGCAAAGTAGTTACAGAATTGACTGGCAAATAATCACCAACTTTAAGCTGAGATTCCTCAAACTTTATTCTTAGGCTCATAGGGAACTTTGATAGGTTATCCATGGATGTGATTAAGATTCTCTTTGTTAAGATTATTTTGTAGTAATTACTCCTTATATAAATCTAATGATGCATGCATGTAAAATAAAGTAGAGAAAAATTTTAGTTAACATATACAAGGAATAGCATAATATATACAAGGAACAATATAAAAGGTTAGTATGCAATAATATATACAAGGAATAACACAAATTTACAAGAATAATAACTATCCCATCATGTGTCTTATTTAGGTTTTTTTCTAATAAATGGAGGGTATGGCTCTAACCTAGGTTTGGATTCTTAAGGTTCATGTACATGCCAGGTTCAAAGGCTTGACAAATTACAGGCTCTCAAATTGTTCCCTGCATCACCGTCCGTTATAAACAAGTAGGGCAACCTAATCCTCGCCCACTGTTATAGGCTCAAACAAAAAGGGTTCAATTTGAATGAAAGTTTTTGCTAGCTCACACGAAGGTTATCACCTCACGAGAGTGTAGGTACTTGCTCCCTCCTAATAAAGGATAAAGTCTCAGTATAGAGCTTATGCATGAATACAAATGTGGTGTGTGTAAAAGGACATATCAATAATCAAATAAATTAATGCACATAAAAAATTAAAATTTGCAAAACAAGAAAAAAATAACCAATAAGTTAGTAATATGAAAATCAGAAATAATTACATAATAAAACTAGCAAAGTAAGGCTTAAGATAACACATGACTAACTAATGGATTGACTCTCTAATGTCCCCAGTGGAGTTGTCAAACTGTCATAACGTTTAGGTTGAAAAAACTTACTAATTAGACACAAAAATCAATGAGTCACCATCAATCTTTTTTACCTAGATGTGATTGGCCACCTATATGAATCTATCTTTTTTAAAGTTATCGTAAGCCTAAGCTAAAGTTCTCTAAAAAGAATAGTTTATGGTTTACATTAGTAGAACTAAAGTTTGGGAGTCGATTACATGTAGGGAAGGTATTAGCACCCTTTTATGCTCAAAATTGGTACCACATTAATTATATGTCATCTTGCCTAAGCCTTAATCAAAGATGGCTTTTATCATGCAAATAAATCAATTATAATCCCTTTATTTATTTACAAAACATGGTGATACAAAAATTCTATCAAATATCAAGCAATCATGCAATCATGTAATAAATATTAAATCATACCATGCCAAAATTATCATGCAAATATATTACAAATCATACCAAATATCATGTAATAATATCATGCCTAGATCAGGCTAAAATATTCATGTAAGAATGTCATGAAAATATATTAATTGTCATGCAATAAGAACAATCATGTAAATATGCAAATCAAATATAATCACACAATAAATATAAAATATATAGTTAGATATCATTCAAAATTAATATAATATCATATTATGCAACAAATATAAAGTAATGCAATAATAATAATGAATAAATAACCACGCAAATAGATATATTATTAATCATACAATCACACAAATAAATATATATAATCACACAAATAACAATATAAATCATGCAATTAAATATATAATCATGCAATTAACAATATAAATCATGCAAATAAATATATAATCATGCAATTAACAACATAAAACATGCAATTAAATATATAATCAAGCAATTAACAATATAAAGCATGCAATTAAATATATTATCATGCAGTTAACGATATAAAACATACAAATAAATATATTATGCAATTAATGATATAAAACATGCAAATAAATATATTATCATGCAATTAAGTATATAATAATACAAATAATAATATAAATCATACAATTAAATATATAAAAATAATCAAGCAACTATACAAATAAATAAATTGATAATCATGCAAATAAATTAATAATCATGTAAGCATATTAATAGCCATGCAAATATATTAATAAATCACACAAATATATTAATCATATAAATAAACTATTAGACAAATAAATTATCATGCAAATATAATATTATTCATGCAAATTCATGCAAAAATAAATACCATGAAATAAATATAAAATTAAAAGTAAGGAATTAAATATTATAAAAGTTATGCAAAAATCACAAAAAAAAAATGAAAGCAAACATTACCTCAATGGATCATGGGTTCCAACAATTTCTTACATTTCAAAAACTGATGTTTCCTACTATAAATCTTAACCTTTCTTTCAAAAACTCCAATTAGATCTTCTTGCAAATTTTTTTGTTTGATTGCTTCTTCCTCGTTGATTCAAACATTTATTCAAATTTTCTCTCATTTCAATAAACTTTGTTTATCTTGAAATCAATTGCCTTTAGGCTCCCTCTTTTGATCTTAGATTCAATGTCCTTATACAGGGATTGAATTCCTTTTGATTTGGAAGAAATTAATTCAACCGAATCTAGGATTTCTCTCCGATTTTATTCTCTGTGCAATCTTCTTTTTTTCAATAGATTGAGCCATAAGTTTTTCCAAAATTATTCAACCACTAAAGTTAAAATCCGAGATAGAATCCAAGAGTTTAATTGAATCCAAGATTTTTCATACAAAATCCCATATTTTTCTTTTTTTTCTATTTTACTCCTTTTTTATTTTTTTTACAAATTGACTTTGACTTTTTTAGCTAAAAAAATAAAATTAAACTAAAAAATTAAGATACAAATAAAATATAGGACTTAATCTTTGGTTCCAAAATTTACTTTTCCGATTAAATCCAATTGCACAATCTAAATTAAAATTCGAAGCCAATGAATTTCAAAAAATCTCAGACAAAATAGGATGTTTACCTAAGCTTCAAGCAAATAAAAAAGAGGTCAAGGTTCAGTTGAGGGCTAAGGTAGAGGAAGTTTGCAAATAGGCGAGATCGGACGATGGTAAAGGGTCCTGAATTAGTTGCATACTTGCATAACAATCAAACTAACCAGTCCAGGAGTGAGAAGATCTGTTTATAAATTTAAATAAGAGACACATAGAGAAAGAAATGCAAGTGAATTCTGGTTTAGTGGTGGGTTCTCACAACTTGAACGAGCTCCTAGTTATTTATCGTGACAGGGACTCTTCTGTAAGTTGTGTGCATATATATATATATCAAACACACTTGCACTTTTTTTTTTTTTTTTGCTTTTGAATTACAAATTACAGGAAAAAATGAGAGCGAATGGTGTTGCAGAGAAAAAGGTGGGAATGTTTAAGTGGCCAAACATGTTACATATGCGGAGATGATGTAGGACTGACAGCCGCCTGCAATGAGTGTGCCTTCCCCATTTGTCGAGCTTGTTATGAATACGAGCGCAGGGAAGGCAATCAAGTGTGCCCTCAATGCAAGACCAGATTCAAACGTCTCAAAGGTCTCTCACTAGTGTGAGGGTATATCGTATTTTTTCTGGCACCTGTTGGAGGGAGGATAATCGAAATATTGTCGTGGAATGTTTGAGGTCTTACCAGGGGCATGAAATTCAATAAGTTAGGAGGATGATAAGGGAATGTTATATTGAAATGGTGTTGTTGCGGGAAACTGAATAGGTTTCTTGTGATTTTGGAATTGCTGAGAAGATCTGGCTTTTTTTATGGGGGATCTAGTCTTGCTGAAGGAACATCGAGTGGACTAATAATGATTTGGGAAAAAATTTAACTTCAGCGGTGATCAAGAACAGATTTGTGTACTGGTTTATGAGTATGCCCCTAATGGCCAGGATGAAAGAAGAGATGGAGTGAACTGGTTGCGTTGAAGCATGAAATGGGAGGAAATAAGTGCGTGGCTGGCGATTTTAATACTATTAGGTGTTCAGATGAGAGGAGGGGGTGCACTTCCGATGGTGTTGGGATTGCTGATTTAAATGAGTTCATTCAAACGGAGGAGCTTCTGGACTTACTCCTAGTCTTTTCTCTGTGGCAGTAGACAAGGAATGTGTAGTTGCTGAGTAAGCAAATATCTATTCAAGGGAATGGAATTTTCGAATTAGATGATAGTTTTTGAATGTAAAATGAACTATTAAAGAAGTTGCTGGACATTGCAATCGAAAGTGCAGTAAGGACCAACACAAAGGACAATCTAGTGTGGCAACTTGATAGAAATGAAAATTCTCAGTAAAGCAATTTGTGTCTTTCATGGATAGTTTGCATCTTTCTTTCGATCAATAGATTTTATGGTGGCTATTAGCTACGTATGTTATAAGGATTCTTGACTTTGGAAACAATAAATGGTCTTTGTTGAGATTGATAGATTAAGAAAAGTCTTTGGGGTGGTTGACTTTGTTAACATTTAAAGAGAAGCTAACTATTTTGTAGACTGTTTTTCTTCATGCTTGACTATAATTAACGTTTAGGTGCTTTGTTTGTGTATCGAGGAATGTTGTATCTAAAGATTTTTCACTTATTGGTTTAAGCATTATGTATTGACTTTTTCGGTTTAATAAAATTCTACTATTGGTTGAGAAAATAAATTAAATTACTCTTCTATCGGAAAAAAAAAACTCACAAAAAGGTGCAAAATTACAGTAATACTGGCTGTGGTATCCGCACAAAATAAATGGATTTCATGTGTTGAGTGGTTTATATCACGGCCAAAATATCACAAAGAAGAGGTCTAAACCTATACGTTAGGAAGCATGCCGATGGCTAATTTTTGAAGTACTATTGGCTGTTGTATCACGTGAAATAAATGTTTAAACCCCTCAACGCGTTTCCTTTTTGTGGCTTCATATTCCTAATTTAAATATATATATATATATATATATAGAGAGAGAGAGAGAGAGAAGTGGCACGACATTATGGAATATACTTGCATGTGCAATTTGAGTGTGATTAAAATGATATGAGTACTGCTTTTTGTTTATTTGACTTCATTTTTCTACCATCAATCAAAATTTTACTAATACTTAAAATTAGGCTTGAGATAAAGAGAAAAAACAATTATTTCAATCAATGTGTTTAAAAATTTAAAGTTTAATTGCCTTGGAATGTGATCAATATATATAACGTTAAATATAATACTTGATTTAGTTTATTTTTAATTATAATGTTTTATATACTTATTTTTATATTTTTCACTCATTTCATTTAATGTTATAATATTAAAGTAATATTATATACGTTTATTTTTTCTATATGTTTTTGGAATACATTTTAAATGTTTTTATTCTATATGATAACTATAATGGGACATTATGCAAAGAGATTTATTCATTGAGGTGGATCTGCAACAGGATCGATGAGAGATGATACACATATTGTGTTATTTTCAACCTCAGATACAATAACAAATTGACGAGTTGAGGATTTAGTTTAAATCTTTTATAAATCAGATGATGCAATTGATGGAGTCTGACAATTTTCGTCAACACAATCTACTAAAATTGATAACAACAATGCAGATTATGGATTAAAGGATGTAGCAGCACAATGATATATTTTTCAAGAGTTGTATTATAAATTTTATGGATTTTAGTACTATATTTTATAGATTTTAACTTTATAATTTGGATTGTTTTAGAATTTTTTTTTATATAAACTTTATGATGTGGATTTGATCTTTTAATGAATAATAGATTGCTAAAATAATTTTATTTTTAATTTAAAGATTTATTAAATAATTATAGATGAAATTAATCAAATTATCAATGAAATTTGAATTTTACCAACATATTTTATCAATGGAATTCTCACTTTTAGCAACGAAAATAATAAATTATCTATGGAATATCGATGGATTATTGACGAATTTTATCAACGAAGTGTTGATGCAATTATCAATGGAACATTTATTGACGAAATATTTACTAATGAAAATTTTCATCTATAAATTTCATTGATAAAATATTTACCTATAAAATTTAAGTTATTATTAATAGAAAATTTCGTTGATAATATGGTATTTTCTGATAGTGCATTGAAAAAGAAAACTCACAAAAAGTTGCAAAATTACAGCACTATTAGCTGTGGTATCCGCTTGAAATAAATGGATTTTATGTGTTGAGTGGTTTATATCACGGCCAAAATGACACAAAAAAGAGGTCTAACCGTGTACGTTAGGAAGTATCCACGTGAAATAAATGTTGGAAACCCCTCAACGCCTTTCTTTTTTGTGGCTTCATATTCCTAATTAGAAAAAAGAAAAAAAAAGGGAAGTGGTACTTGCATGTGCAATTTGAGCGTGATTAAAATGATATGACAATTGCTTTGATTAATTTGTTTATTTTAATTTTAAACTTTGAGATTTGAACTTCTAATTAGGTAGTTTGTTTCTTCTTGATTCGTCACTGCATCGTTCTGAAAGTGTGAAAACAGGTTTCTTCTTGATTCGTCACTATCATATTGTTGAAGTGTGAAGAACGGTCTTTGGTTAACTTCTTTTTTATTGGACAATGTGGATGGAAGGTTATCCTTCAATAGCCTGAATTAATCGAGGAAAAAGATTGGATACTGGTTAGCTGTTTTGATGGGCGGATCGTAGAATTGTTGTGTTCTTTAATTACTAGCCTCTTGGAATTATTGTAGATTATCTCTGTGCGGAATTCTTGTTTCGTGTTGATTTACTAAAACCTTTTTGAAAATCATTACTGTCAAAATCTTTGCCTTGTATTCTTACTGGGAATTGCTTCTATTGGCTGTCTTAACTTGAATTTTGGGCTTCCTTTGTTTTCATCCCCATCGATCTTGATTGCTTCTACTGTTATCTAGGTTTAATTTTTACTCTGTATTAATGTTGATTGCTCATTGCCTTTTTGAATTGATTCTCAGTTTTTAGTTTCTAAAGGTGGCCTAACTATGGACTTGACTTTGACTAGAGATTCAATTTGCCTGCCCAACTGAGTCTTTGTTTGGGATCGCTTGAGGCTGGTGTCGCGGCCTCACTCGCTTCTATGTTTGACCCCCCCCCCCCTTTTGTGGGCTTCCAAGACTTTGTAAAAAATTTTTGCCTTTTATGATCTTGATTTGCTGTTGTTCGGCCTCCTTATGTCTCAATTTGTTGATCAGTGCTTATTTAAAACTAAATTGTTGTGCCAAACTGCATTTAAATTTTTTTTAAAAAATTTTTTAGAAATCTTTTAGAAATTTTTAAAATTTTTTGAAATTTTTACAATTTTTTGAAATTTTTACAATTTTTTTTGAAATTTTAAAAATTATTTAATTTTTTATAATTTTTAAAAATTTTTAGAAACTTTCAAAAAATTTTAAAATCTTTTAGAAACTTTTTTTTCATATTGATGTGATATTGATGATGTGATGTAAATTAAATTTTTTGACATGTATCAATATTTTATCGAATGTTCATGTCATATCAATATTTTTGTTTGACGGTATTAAGAATTATGATAATTTAATATATGAAAATATAATTTAAGTACAAAATTAAAAAAATTTTATTTAAATATTACATTAGAAAAAATACAATAATTAAGAAGCCATAGGGGATATTATCCCTTCGTACTACGATTTTCTTTCTTTTGTCCGATATTCCGTCTCTTTCTTCATTCATTTCCGATGCAACTTGTAATAGAATTGAAACATTTCTCAAATTTGTTTGCTATAAATATCACTTACACAAACACTTAATTAAGCACGCAACACTTGTTATTCTTTTCGACCATCTTTCCTTCATATAGATTTTGAGCCATGGCAACACCTTCCAGTACTTCTCTTTCATTTGCTATCCGTAGATCCGAACCCGAACTCGTTGCTCCAGCCAAGCCCACACCACATGAATACAAACTATTATCCGACATTGATGATCAAGAGAGTCTCCGGCTCCAAATTCCAGTGATCCAATTTTATCAGTACGATCCCTCCATGCAAGGGAGGGACCCTGCTAAGGTTATTAGGGAGGCACTTAAACAAACCCTTGTGTTTTATTATCCATTTGCTGGTAGACTAAGGGAAGGGGCTAACGGTAAACTTATGGTGGATTGCACTAGTGAAGGAGTGTTATTTATTGAGGCCGATGCTGATGTTACCCTTGAACAGTTCGGTGATGCACTTCAGCCACCATTTCCTTGCTTTGATGAGCTCCTTTATGATGTTCCGGGCTCTGCAGGGATGATAAATTGCCCATTGTTGTTGATTCAGGTACCCTTTTTATCCGAGCTCTCATAAACTTTGACATCACTTTTTTTTTCTTCTTTGGAGTTCAATTAAACAACCTGGGAATGAATTAACTGTCTCCCAAGATGTATACTTGAACTAGAAATGAAGATCATAATATATATTTTTTTCAAGTAGACTTTTTAATTAATAGATAAAACAGAGACTACATCATCCAGGGATAGCAAGCTATAAGTTGCCAGACCTCTCGAAAAGTGAACAAAAGGAGTTGTTTAAATCGCTAACTCACAATTAAAAAATTCGCTTCATAGGATTTTAAGTTCTATTTACGCCTGATTCGGTGAGGCTATCAGCAAAATTATTTATCTCTTGTGATGTATGAAAATTTTTATAAAATTTTTAATTGTTGTTTCAAAGTTTTCAAATGCAACATGTGCATATACCAAGCAAATTTTCTTATCAAGATCACAATTATAAAAGAAAAAAAAAATTCGTAAGCAAATTTTATAACCAATCGTACATGGACAACTGTTCACACTCGACGGTGAATTCAAGTAAGAGTACTTCAAACAAATTTTCGCGTTTCCTACTGAAATTTGTGTGGTGAGCAGCTAGTCCACCGACACCTCTGGGTACCACTAGGGGTGTAATCGAGCCGACACAGTGAGACGCATGAGCTCGACTCACAACTCACGACTCGATACTCGGCTCAAACTCGATCGAGTTTTATTTTTCAAGCTCAAGCTTGATTCGTGATCGAATTCAAGCTACTCGAGCTCGCTCGATTAAGCTCGATTAATATGTAAAAATAAGCTCGATTCATATACTTGATAAGAATTCGATTATTTATGTTCGAGCTCGAAATCGAATTTGAAATAGTTTATTAATTAAAATAATAAAAATATATTTAAATATAAAAGCTCGATTAGGCTCGCGAGTAACTCGAGTCGGATATAAGAATACTCGAATTCGACTCAATCGATAAGTCGAGCTACTCGAGCTTAAGCTCGACTCAATAATAATCAAACCGAATTCAAGTTTTCTTCAAATCGAACCCGAGTAGCTTGCGAGTACTAATATATCATTTACACCCCTAGGTACCACCAATTTAATAGAGCTGATGAATCCGCCAGTACCTCGTATTCGAATAGGACAAGATTTATTAGAAGTTTGTAGAGGAAGTTTGAGATTTTTTTAAAAAATTTAATTTAATAAAAATTTTAATAAAAACTTTAAATTGATAAAATTTAATATGAAAATTAATAATATATAAAATATTATTTATAGTTTAAATTTAATTGATATTTTTCAATGATAAAAATTTTATTAATAGTTTTATTAAAAATATTTATTTAAAAAATATATTAAAATATATTAAAATTTTTTTAAATTTAATAAACTTTATTTATGTGATGAGATTTTAATTAATTAATTTTGATTTTTAATTTTTAATTTAATGTAATCATTTTTGGAAAAAAAAATTTACAAATTTTACTTAAAAATTTTTATTTAAATCTTTCGCTATTTGAATAACATAAACTAAAACTTTTAGTACTATCTAGAGTAATTTTAATTGAAGAGATCAACCAAGAAACTTGCTTGCTAATTGGTACTGTCAAAAAAATTTTAATATTATCTAACTACGGCAAAATTAAGTGATTATAGAGAAAGAAATCAAATGCTCTCTATATTTCAAAGTTCAAAACAGTTCAATTTAATTATATAGAAATTTTTAATTAAATTTAATTATATAAAAAATTATATATTATAGTTATTTTTATTGATTATTATATTTCACATGTACTTATGTTTTTATGTGTATATAGTATTTTCTTTAATGTATTTAATGTTCTCATCTAGGTTTTTTTTTTTTGTCTGCCCATCTAAGTATTAAATGGTTCAAAATAAAAGCATATAAAGGTATGATGTACAAAAAATAAAGATTTAATATCTAATAATTTGTATATTTGTGTACTTTTAAATTTTTTTAAATAAATTCATTTTTATATTATTAATTGATTATAGGTAACACGGCTAAAATGCGGTGGTTTCATCTTTGCCATCCGCTTCAACCACGTCATGAGCGACGCCGCTGGCCTAAAACAATTCATGTCCACCATGGGCGAAATGGCACGTGGCTTGGTTACAACCTCGATCCCACCCGTATGGGAAAGACACCTCCTAGATGCTCGAGACCCACCACGAGTCACTTTCACACACCACGAGTACGACGAAGTGGAAGCCAACATTAGCACCCAGTTACCGGACAACCTGGTCCAACGTTCCTTTTTCTTCGGCTCCTATGAAGTTCAAGCTCTTCGAAAGCTGCTCCCACCCCACCTTCGCCAATGCTCCAAGTTCGAACTATTAACAGCTTGCTTATGGCTTTGTCGAACCATTGCTATAAATCCTGACCCTGACGAAGAAGTGCGCATGCTATGCTTTGCTAACACACGTTCCAAATTTAATCCTCCATTGCCATTGGGATATTATGGTAATGCCATCGTGTTCCCAGCAGCAATAACAACAGCTAGAAAACTTTGCCAGAATCCATTGGGGCATGCAGTGGAACTAGTGAAGCAAGCCAAGGCAAGCGTGACGGAGGAATATGTGAAATCAGTCGCTAGTTTGATGGTGATTAGGGGTAAACGGCTGCACTTCCCAGCAGTGATTGGTTCCTACTTGATATCAGATGTAACAAAATTTGGAATCGATGACGTCGATTTCGGGTGGGGTAAGGCAGTGTTTGGAGGACCAGCAAAAGGTCTTGGAGTGATAAGCTTTTTCATACGAGCCAAGTATATGAAAGGCGAAGTTGGAACTTTGGTGCCGATTTGTTTGCCAGCACCGGTCATGGAAAGATTTGCTAAGGAATTGGACAACATGTTGAAGGGTAAATCATTTTTTATTTCATCTGCTATGTGAAAGAAATAGAAATGTGACATGAAGAGAGAATGTGTGGTATCATGATACTCTTCTTTAAATTGCAAGGCTCTTGCCCAGTATATGTTTCTTCCCCAATATGTTGTAGCTAATAACCACTTCATGATAAATAAAAACGAGGAACAATTAATTTAATGATTTCAGAAGAACTAAAACAACTTTATGCATGAATTAATGCTTAAGGTTGTTGATTAGCAATTTGAGATTAATTATGTAGCATAATATTGCATTTGAAAACTCAAATTCGGATTTGAATTTTTTCTTTAGATATTATTTAAATTTAAAATACAAGAACTTGGAATTTTATATTCCAAAAAATTTAAGATTAGAAGTTTCAATTTTTTTTTTTTAAAGAAGTTTCATATTACAAGTTAAAAAATTAAGATTATAGTAAAATAACTTTTAATATGTATCAAATAGTATATGCATAGAAGAATCGATATATAAGCAAATATCAATTAAATAAACAAATGATCAACATTAAGTTGGAATAAACTCGCATATTAACATGACTTGGACGCGAGACGTAAAGGTTTCAAAGCCTTCTCGTTACTATTGAGAAGATTACTTGCACACGAAAGGGCTGAATTTAGTGCAGCAGGTCTAGAAGTAGTGGGAATTATACTGGAGCAATGGAATAAGGGAGAAGAAGTAGTCTTTGAGGTAGTAGAAGAAGATTTAACATCTGAAAATGAAAAATGTAATTCACTAAACACTACATGTTGAGATGTGTAGCATTTTCCCTGAAGCAATATAAAGATACTTAAATCCTCTATGATTTGGACTATAACCAAGAAAGACATATGCTAATGATCTAGATTGTAGTTTGTTAGAATTATGTAGTCAAATTCACGTTTTACATTAATTTTTTAAGAAAAAAATTTATCATTTATAAATATTATAATACAATTAATAAGTAACAATTTAACATTATTTCGAGTCCACATATATAAATGATAAATTTTTACATAATTTTTTATTATGATTAATTAATGTGTTTATGAATCTTAAAGATAAAAAATTATTCCTTCTGTCTCTTTCTTTTTTTTTTGTCTATCCCTTTTTTCTTTTAGGATATTTCAAATTTATGTCTTTTTTTTAAATCTAAAATTTTTACTTTTTTATATTTTATGATTTTTTTTTACTTTTTGACATTAAAAATTATGAAATTTTAATTCTATAAAAAAATTGAATTTTAATATTAAATACATTAAATTAAGTCAAAAATTTTTCTGAAACTCCGCAAAAATCAATACCTTCCAAACAAATTGAGACAGGAGCAAAAAAAAAAAAAAAAAAAATTGAATGCCTTTCAATGTTGTTTGGAAACTTTTTCATCAATAAAATTGATAAATTTATCCATAATTTTTTATTTACATTACAAATATATACCCTTAAAAATATTCTAAATATGCCGCCATACTTTCATTAGGTCAAATATGATCTATCTCGACAAATTTTAGCCTCGAATCAAATTGGTAGTTCTAGATGAAGTTAGACTCAATTGATAGAGTTTTTTTTAATTATTTTTTAAAAATATGATGAAAGGATAGTTGGACCAGTGCAAATTTGGCAATAAGGCTACTAGAAGTGGCAGTTGAAGAGAATAAAAAAAAATTAAGGGTATAGTAGTAATTGAAGTTAAACCATTGGGGTGTTCTAAATACACCACAAAATCTTCTTTATACACCTTCAAAATTTTTTTCCAAAAATATCCACATAACAAATACTAATTTTAACTTTTAATAAATGATAAAAATACCCTTAATAGCTTATACACTTCAAAACCATTTTCGTATATCTCAAAAATGAATATCTGAGATTTATACTATGTTTTCGATAATTCATTTTCTAGAACAAAATATAATTTTTGAAAATCTTTTTCTCAAAATAAAATAAAACTTTCGAAAATCTATTTCTAAAAATTATAATGTATTCTCATAAATGAACTTATGTTAGTAATCATGTACTCTTGAAAATTCATTTTCGAGAATACATAAATTTTTGTTTGTATATATATTTAATTATAAACTCTAATGATTTCTCTTTGGTGTAATTCCGATAATAGAGACCACTAATCTCTAGGCCACCGGCATCCTAATGATCAAAATATTAGAGATCTTTATTATTGGATTTGTCAGTCAGCTAATAACATTATTAGAATAGGATGTTCAAGCTCGGACTAGCATGTATGCACACACATAAGTCATTGATGTGCCCATTCTTATTCGATCATATGTGCAAATGGAAGATACAAAGTTCTCAAGCATGCATGAAATAAAAATGCTTTTGTCCTAAGCCCAAAAAACTAAAAAGCGATTTCAATTTATTTCATGCATGTTGAAAACATTGATTTCAATTTCATTTGCACACATAATCAAGAAAATGGATTAATAAAGGCATGATTAAGATTTTTTAATGATTAAATGTAAAATCAAGCTTTTCGTAAATAAAAATTTGAGAAGTCTCAAATCTTTTTGGAAATGAATATCTAAGAAGATTTGAATTCCGAGAAAATTTGAAATTTCTTGAAAATGAATATCTGAAAATTCTTAAAGTTTTTTGCATATCTATTTTCAAAAGGTTCAATTTCAGAATGTGAATAGAGAAGAAAAGAGAAAGGGTAGGAATAAAAAATAAAAAGTCAAAGGTGGGGTGTATTTAGTATTAATAAGAAAATGGGTTTTGAAATTTGATATATTTAGAATCGGGGTGGGTGTATTTTACATTTAATGGGGTGTAAATAGAATTCTCCTAACCCATTTCCTTCCTATTAAAATTTTTTGTATGGTTACAAATTGTAAATACTGTGAATCCATTATTTTGTTTTGTAAAGATTTCTCAAAAATAGATATCCGAGAATATTTAAATATTCTCAAAAATAAATATAAAAAAACTTTGAAATTTTTTGGATATCCATTTTTGAGAAATTTGATTTTAGAAAGCGAATAAAAAAGAGAAAAAAAGTAGAAACAGAAAATAGAAAGTTAAAAATTGGGTGTATTTAGTATAAATAGAAATTGAGTTTTGAAATTAGAGTGAATTTAGAATTGAGGTGTATAGCATTTAATGGGGTGTAAATAGAGTTCCTCTAAACCATTTCCTTCTTATTAAAATTTTTTGCATGGTTTCAAACTGTAAATACTGTGAGATCCATTATCCTAGTTTGTAATTCCTTTGTGATTTACCACTATGGTCCTGCACATGTTGGCGGAGATGTGATGAGAAAGGTTTGGGAAATTCTTTATTTGATAAAAAACAAGAAATCAGACTACTGTTCATACGAGAGTTCCCAAAATAAGTATAAATCGTTCAACTGTACATTCGTTTTAATTCTTCCCGCAGTCCAGCTTATCGTTTAGTATGTTTTGTTACTATCTTCTAGATGATAAATGAAGTAGAAGAAGCGAATATGATGGTGGGTATGATAGTTTCATGGAGAAACTTTTAGCTGAAGAGGAAGATATGGCAGCCAAAGCAGAGCAACAAGCAAAGAACGAGAAGAATTAAGCACCGAAAGAGGTCAAGGTTCGCCGTACAATCACATGATCTATTGAAAATGTTAAACTCTTAATTTAGTAATACAGCCTCAAGTATTATTTCAAAAGAAAAAAAAAAGGTCAAAGGTCCTTTGAGGGCTAAGGTAGAGGCAGTTTGCAAGTAGGCAAGATCGGACTGTGGTAAACGGTCCTGATTTAGTCGCATACTTTAACAATCAAACTATCCAGTCCTGGAGTCAGAAGATCGGCTATAAATTTAAATAAAGACACATAGAGAAAGCATGCAAGTGAGTTCTGGTTTGGTGGTGGGTTCTCACAACTTGAACGAGCTCATAGTTATAAGTCGCCCAATGAATATTAGGACTGTTCACGTGATAACAGTGTAAAAAATCTTTTTTAAAATTTTCGAAAACATTATAAAAACACACTAAGCAAACATATAATTACTATAGTTTCTCAAAAAATTAGACAAAGGCATAAAACACAAACAAAACAAACCCAAATACATCCTTGATGTTTTTTATTTATCCAAAAGCTGGAAGGAACTTGTTAGATAAGAAAAATGCTTTCGGTATTAATAGTGCTCACTTCCTTCTTTTTTTTTTAAATTTGAAGTCGTCAGGATTTAAACTTTAATTATTGAAATTAAAGGTTTAACACTTTAGCATCAATCAATTAGTGGCTGTTGGCAATAATTTACATGCTTTACTTCTTGTTTGATTACAAATAATTTCTTGGCTAATTGAATACTTGCTGCCTGTTGATCAGAATGGACGAGGCTAGACAACCATTGTCAAGAAAGTTGCCCATTCCATCAAGCCAAATCAACCCTTACCGGATAATCATCATAATTCGACTTGTAGTTCTTGGATTTTTCTTTCACTATCGAGTCATGCACCCGGTGAATGGTGACTATGCTTTATGGCTTGTATCAGTCATTTGTGAATTCTGCTTTGCTCTTTCATGGATTCTTGATCAATTCCCAAAATGGCTTCCAATTGACCGGGAAACTTATCTGGATAGATTATCCTTAAGGTAAGTTTTCTATAAAGTGTTCATATATACTCATGAAATAGTTATTAAGTCTAAATTTTGAACTTGGGGCTTAGGCGAAATTTTTCACCACCTTTCTTAGGAAGTAGTTTCCAGCAAGGTTGGGCTTCGATCCCTGGCACTTACAAAATCCCTTCCTCAATTCTCTTAGCCCTTGGCCTCCCATATACAAAAAAGGTCTAGATTTTGACTACTGCTCTTTTTTTTTTTCTTTTTCAGGTATGAGAAGGAGGGGAAACCTTCTCACTTGCTCATGTTGACATATTTGTAAGTACAGTTGATCCATTAAAAGAATCCCCACTGGTGACTGCAACACTGTTCTTTCCATTCTTGCATTGGAATTACCCTGTTGATAAGGTCTCATGTTATGTTTCTGTGATGGTGCTGCTATGCTAACATTTGAGGTACTGTCAGAAACTTCTGAATTTGGGCAGGAAATGGGTCCCCTTTTGTAATAAGTATAATATTGAACCACCGGCACCTGAGTGGTATTTTTCTCAACGATGACTATTTCACGATAAGTTTTGCAGTCATTTGTGAAGGAAAGGAGAGCATTGAAGTTAACAACATTCCAACGTCATTGAATTTTAATTCTATTATTTTGGCTGATCACATGGCAACCCCAATGCCAATTGTAACTGTAGAGAGAGTATGACGAGTTCAAAATTCGGATCAATGCTTTGGTTGCCAAGGCTCAAAAGGCTCCAATAGAAGGGTGGGTTATGCAGGATGGAACTCCTTGGCCTGGGAATAACATTCGAGATCATCCTGGAATGATTCAAGTATGTCTAGTGGATTGTCATTTTATATATGATTACCAATTAACTTATATTTGCGGTACATCACAGGTTTTTCTTGGACAAAGTGGAAGACTTGACACTGATGGAAATGAACTGCCACGCTTGGTGTATGTTTCTAGAGAAAAGAGACCAAGGTTCAATAACCATAAAAAGGCTGGAGCAATGAATGCTTTGGTTAGAGTCTCTGCTGTGCTCACAAACGCACCATATCTTTTAAGTTTGGATTGGGATCACTACATTAATAATAGTAAGGCTCTCAGAGAGGCAATGTGTTTCATGATGGATCCATTGCTAGGAAAGAGAATATGTTACGTCCAGTTCTCCCAGAGGTTTGATGGCATTGACAAGGGTGATCAAAAATGCTAATAAGAGCACCGTATTTTTTGATGTAAGTATTTGTTTATCAAAATTTTGTTTTGTTCATCTTTGACCAAAATATAATGTGTGAATCCTCAATTTCAGATTAATATGAAAGGTTTGGATGGCATTCAAGGTCCTATATGCGTTGGTACTGAATGTGTATTTAGGAGACTAGCACTTTATGGCTATGATGCTCCAAACCAAAGAAGCCATCTACAAGGACATGCAACTGTTGGAAGTAAGTGGTGTTGTGGGTGCTTTTGCTCGAGGAAAAGAAGAAGCTACCTTATAAACAACTAAAGACAAGAAATACTGAACAAGAAGATGGAGAAGCAGCCCACTTATGTTTACTGCTATGGAGGGTATTGAAGAAGGTGTTGTATTGAATTTTTGTACTTTCTGATCTGTCCCATAAAACCATTCAAGTTTTCTAACAAATGAAAATTATGTGAAGCATTGTTAGTATAGATGTGAAAGCTTTGAAAATGTGGAACCCTTGACTCAATTAGTTTATGCAATCACCTTTAAGAGGTGACATTCAGTAGGTCTGAAGTTCAAATCCAGTACTTGCATCTCATTCCCCTATTCCTGCAGCCTACTTCTTAGAAAAAAAAAAAAAAAAAAAAACTCTGAAAATGCGGTAGTTGTGCATTTGGTTGACCTGGAATCCACCATGATCATTTGATTTGTGATTTCCTTATAAAACATTTAAGGATCTAACATATTTTTATGTCAGCTTGTAAGACTAATCAATATTTTATAAATCAATAACCTTAACTGTCCAGCAAGTTTGATTATCTTGTCATCTAACTTGGGAGATCTTGAATACAGGAAAGGTAGGGGAAAATTTTGCCTTGTCTGAGCTGAAACTGGAAAAGAAATTTGGTCAGTCCCCTATTTTTATTGCCTCAACCTTGCTAGAGGATGGTGGAACATTGAAAGGTGCTAGTCCTGCCCCTGCATCTCTGCTTAGAGAAGCCATCCATGTTATCAGTTGTGGTTATGAAGAAAAAAACAGAGTGGGGAAAAGAGGTAGCAACAATTTTTAGATTCTGCTATCGATATTTTGATATAATTTTTTCCCTTAAAAGATACTTATAATTCATATTGAAATTTTGATATACCTTTTTCCCTCAAAAGATACTTATAATTCATGCAATATTTGTTGTGATATAGGTTGGATGGATCTATGACTCAGTTACAGAGGAAATATTAACAGGATTTAAAATGCACTGCCACGGGTGGCGATCCGTATATTGTATTCCTGCTAGGCCTGCATTTAAAGGATTTGCTCCCGTTAACCTTTCTGATCGTCTGCAACAGGTCCTCCGATGGGCCCTTAGATCTATTGAAATACTCTTCGCTAAGCATTGTCCTCTTTGGTATGGATATGGAGGTGGTCTAAAGTGGATGGAGCGTATTTCTTACATAAATGTCCTTCTATATCCGAGGATCTCGATTCCTCTGGTTGCATATTGTACCCTTCCCGCTGTGTGTCTGCTAACGGGGAAATTCATCATTCCAGAGGTATTAAGCTTCTAACCAAAAATTAGCGAAAGAAAACCTCGCTTGTTCTGTGGATTTTTTTTTCTTTCTTTTTTCTTTTTTTTGGTATTTGTAGCTGCCAAGAGTTATTGAGATTAAAAGTCCAAAATTCCACGACTATTTTTTTTTTTAATTTATCAATTTCTTTACATTGTTGTTAGGACATCCTTGTGATGTGAACTTAATTATCTTCAATTGCCTATACATTTGCAGCTTAGCGGTGCCAGTAGCATTTGGTTCTTGTCACTTTTCCTTTGTATTTTTGCAACAGGCATCTTGGAAATGAAATGGAGTGGAGTCAGTATGATGAATGGTGGAGAAATGAACAATGGTGGGTGATTGGAGGCGTTTCAGCGCAGCTATTTGCTGTATTCCAAGGGCTTTTAAAGTTATAACCGGCGTTGACACGAACTTCATCAAGACTCCAAAGGTAAGCGACGATGGAGAGTTCTCCCAGCCGTATGCATTAAAGTGGACAACTTTGCTCATCCCACCAACAACATTGCTTATAATAAACATGATAGGACTGGTTATCGGTATTGCAACTGCAATAAATTATGGTTATGATTCATGGGGACAATTTTTTGGAAAGTGTTTTTTTGCCATCTGGGTTATTATTCACTTGTATCCCTTCCTAAAGGGTTTGTTTGGGCGAGAGAACAGGACTCCCACGATTGTTATTGTCTGGTCAATTGTGTTGGCTTCTATCTTTTCTCTTGTGTGGGTTCTGTTGGGAATATTGACTCAAATCCCTAAGAGATTTGTTTGAGATTTGTCAGATATTGTTTGATGGACAAGAAGACTTGCAAAAGAAGAATATCAAGAGAAAGAGGATTCTTAATAGGTAAGTTTGACTTGCAAGAGAAGAATTCTAAAAGGAAAGGGATTCTTAATAGGCAAGTTTGACTTACAGGAGAAGAATTCTAAGAGGAGAGGGATTCTTAATGGGCAAGTTTGTATGGTTATAATAAGTGAAGTCCTCTACAGGGTTAGGTATGAGAAAAAGATGTAGAGAGTTGTAGGGTTTATGGGATAGACACCCCATAGAGTATTGGGGCTCTAACTGCTTATGGGTAGTGTATGTTTGTTTGTGAGTGGACTAGAGGGATTGAGAGAGTCCAATAGGTATAGTGTATGGGAAATATAGGTATGTGTTTTGGTTATGTTGAAAGGGTGCACAAGGGTTTGGGTTTGTGTTTGGTTTGGATTGAGAATACTTCATAGGACTAGAGGAGATTGAGAGTTGTCTTGAGTATTGATTGTTGAGTGAAGTTGATGATTTGATGTTATGTTTCTAATTCTCATACAACTAGTGGATCTTGTTTCCATCCGTGGATGTAGGTCAGTTGGACCGAACCACAGTTTAATTGTTGTCTTCTGTGTGTTTGATTATTATTGATGTCGCTTCGCTGGTGTGATGGATTGGAGCTTTAGCCAACAGTTCATTTGATCCATTTGCCCAAATCAGTTGGTCCGCCACTTGTGGAATGTGGGTTGGATTGTAACTAGCAGCACATCTGCTCCACCGGAACCCCAAAATTTGCTAGTTGAGGATATATGGATTATGAAGGCAAAGTTTGCGTAGTGTAGCTAAATATGTATTTTTGGGACGATGTCATCCCTTCCATTCGCCATTTCCTAACATTGAAATCGGAATAAGGGTGTTGAGCAAAGTGATTTTTATTGGAGGTAACAGCTCCCTGATTCTTTATCAGTTTTATGCACCCATGGAAAAGGAGGCTATGTGTTTTATTATTATTTACATTACTCTTTTGTCTAGTTGATTTGATTTTTACTTACAGTAAAGTGGTGATTGTAAAGGTTAAAGATTTCAATATGTCATTTTTATATCAGTTTATTGATTTTTAAAAAAAAAAAACAATAACTTTTTACATAAAAAATAAATTCTTTTATTAAAAATCCATCATCAATGGTGAATTGCCATGTGAATTCACATGAACGGATAAAATTTATTAAATTGTTTATTTCATGCATGTTGCATATGTGGCATATTTTTATTGGTAAAATGTGTTGGTGGATATATTAGATAGACATAATTTAGATTAAGTTTTCTAAATGGAGTTCATAAAATTTTTAATAAAAATGATACAATTAAAATTTGAATAAAAAAATTGAAATCAATATATTGATAGAATTTAATGAGAATATCAATAATATATTAAAAATGATTAAAAATATAATTTATTTGATTAGTATCAATTGTAAAAATTTTATTAAAATTTTTTTTCTAAAAAATATATCAAAATTTATTATAATTGGTTAATTGGTTATGTTTTCTCACATATGCTTTCTCACATATGCTTCCTTGGCTTGTTCACATTCTTCATTCACACACCCATTTGTGTTCCAATTTCAACCATTACCTCATTGAGCATTTAGATGTGCTTTTGTGCTTCAATAAGTGCTTCGTCTTTCTTTTTTCATCTATGCTTGCAATTGTCAATTTTCTTTTAAAAGTTGGGTTAGCTCATGATTGGTGGATGACTGTGTGATGTTGAGATAAAAAAAAAAGATTCTTTTATTCCTTTTTTCTTGTTGAGTGCTTGAACCTTTTTGTCTAACCCTCTTTTTAGCCTTTTGTTTTGAAGCTCCAATTCATCTTTTCAACTTAGAGCTTTCTTTTAGTGGTTTTCACTACCAATAAGGGATCAAAAGGTGGTGATTTCATTAGGCTATTTGAAGTAATTTCTTTAGGGATTTTAATGTCTTTGCATTGCCAAATGTGCCACACAAAGTACTTAGGGGTAACCTTATTTGAGTGTCTCCTCCAAACTTCCCTTTGAGACAAATTCCAAGCTTGCAAGGCTTTGGCTATCTTTAGGGAGGCATTAATTTCAACATATAAAAATTCCATTTTACTAAGTTTGAAAGTGGCTGGGATAAACTGTTCATAGCCATATTGTCTTTACACTATGATGAGAGAATAGCTCACTACATCCCAAAAGCCTAAGAGAGTAACCCAAAGCTTATCTTCTCAACCATACAACTTTAGTCCATAGGCATCCAAAGAGCTCTTCATATCACATCTTAACTAGTGAGCTTGCATAGAAACAAGGTCCATACTTCATTGGATTTTTGTATAGGTTATTCATTCTCATAGAATTCCTTAATAGAAGTGCTTGTAGTGAAATAGGGCTTGCTAAATTCACCGCGATTATTTTTAATATGACTTTTCATCCAAATGGTTAACAATTGAGCATATCCAATAAAATGGCCCTCTCCATTAAGGTGACAATGATTTAAAGATCTAATGTCTCGGCTAAAATTATAAAAATATGGTTAATTTGGTAACCAGGTTGATCAAATAAATTCACCACTGTAACATCAATACAACCCATTACTTTTGGAAATACCATCATCCCATATGAAGCTAATGCCATCAAATCCATTCCTCTTTCAATGCAAAAATATTTGTATATAAAGTCACGAACATTGGACCAACGAATACCAACACTTTCATCTTTTCCTTTTACCCAATTATCAATAGTTTGGACATCTATGACCATTATTTGAGCAAGCTTTTTGCGTTAACCAGTTTTTTTATTTTTTTAATATACCTTATCAAGATTAGAGAGATCCAAGCAAATGAGAGTTGAATATTATTCAATAATTGGTACCATGTCAACTTCATTGAACACAAAACAGCGATATAAAAGGTCCCAAACTTGAACCATGGCCCTAATAAGTTGATTATCCATAAAGACTAAAAAAAGTAATGCAAGATCCCTAAACTTCTTTTGGAAAGTCTCCTTGGCATTGACATTCTATTGGTTCCAAATACTAACCAAATCGTTAAGATCATTTCGTTTGAAATTGAGATGGATTTTGGTAGGCAAAGTAGTTACAGAATTGACTGGCAAATAATCACCAACTTTAAGCTGAGATTCCTTAGCCTTTATTCTTAGGCTCATAGGGAACTTTGATAGGTTATCCATGGATGTAATTAAGATTCTCTTTGTTAAGATTATTTTGTAGTAATTACTCCTTATATAAATCTAATGATGCATGCATGTAAAATAAAGTAGAGAAAATTTTAGTTAACATATACAAGGAATAGCATAATATATACAAAGAACAATATAAAAGGTTAGTATGCAATAATATATACAAGGAATAACACAAATTTACAAGAATAATAACTATCCCATCATGTGTCTTATTTAGGTTTTTTTCTAATAAATGGAGGGTATGGCTCTAACCTAGGTTTGGATTCTTAAGGTTCATGTACATGCCAGGTTCAAAGGCTTGACAAATTAAAGGCTCTCAAATTGTTCCCTGCATCACCGTCCGTTATAAACAAGTAAGGCACCCTAATCCTCGCCCACTATTATAGGCTCAAACAGAAAGGGTTCAATTTGAATGAAAGTTTTTGCTAGCTCACACGAAGGTTATCACCTCACGAGTAGTGTAGGTACTTGCTGCCCTCCTAATAAAGGATAAAGTCTCAGTATAGAGGCTTATGCATGAATACAAATGTGGAATCCTGTGTGGTAAAAGGAACATATCAATAATCAAATAAATTAATGCACATAAAAAATTAAATTTGGCAAAACAAGAAAAAAATAACCAATAAGTTAGTAATATGAAATCAGAAATAATTACATAAATAAATAGCAAAGTAAGGGCTTAAGATAACACTATGCTAACTAATGGATTCGACTCTCTAATGTCCCAGTGGAGTTTGTCCAAACTGTCATAACGTTTAGGTTGAAAAAACTTACTAATTAGAACACAAAAATCAATGAGTCACCATCAATCTTTTTTACCTAGATGTGATTGGCCACCTATATGATCTAAATCTTTTTAAAGTTATCGTAAGCCTAAGCTAAAGGTCTCTAAAAAGAAGAGTTTATGGTTTACATCAGTAGAACTAAAGTTTGGGAGTCGGTTACATGTAGGGAAGGTATTAGCACCCTTTTATGCTCAAAATTGGTACCACATTAATTATATGTCATCTTGCCTAAGCCTTAATCAAAGATGGCTTTTATCATGCAAATAAATTAATTATAATCCCTTTATTTATTTACAAAACATGGTGATACAAAAATTCTATCAAATATCAAGCAATCATGCAATCATGTAATAAATATTAAATCATACCATGCCAAAATTATCATGCAAATATATTATAAATCATACCAAATATCATGTAATAATATCATGCCTAGATCAGGCTAAAATATTCATGTGAGAATGTCATGAAAATATATTAATTGTCATGCAATAAGAACAATCATGTAAATATGCAAATCAAATATAATCACACAATAAATATAAAAATATATAGTTAGATATCATTCAAAATTAATATAATATCATATTATGCAACAAATATAAAGTAATGCAATAATAATAATGAATAAATAACCACGCAAATAGATATATTATTAATCATACAATCACACAAATAAATATATATAATCACACAAATAACAATATAAATCATGCAATTAAATATATAATAATGCAATTAACAATATAAATCATGCAAATAAATATATAATCATGCAATTAACAACATAAAACATGCAATTAAATATATAATCAAGTAATTAACATATAAAACATGTAATTAAATATATTATCATGCAGTTAACAATATAAAACATACAAATAAATATATTATGCAATTAACGATATAAAACATGCAAATAAATATATTATCATGCAATTAAATATATAATAATACAATATAATATAATCATGCAATAAACATGCAATTAAATATATAAAATAATCAAGCAACTATACAAATAAATAAATTGATAATCATGCAAATAAATTAATAATCATGTAAGCATATTAATAGTCATGCAAATATATTAATAAATCACACAAATATATTAATCATATAAATAAACTATTAGACAAATAAATTATCATGCAAATATAATATTAGTCATGCAAATTCATGCAAAATATATACCATGAAATAAATATAAAAATTAAAAGTAAGTAATTAATATTATAAAAGTTATGCAAAAATCACAAAAAAAAAAAATGAAAGCAAACATTACCTCAATGGATCATGGGTTCCAACAATTTCTTACATTTCAAAAATTGATGTTTCCTACTATAAATCTTAACCTTTCTTTCAAAAACTCCAATTAGATCTTCTTGCAAATTTTTTTGTTTGATTGCTTCTTCCTCGTTGATTCAAACATTTATTCAAATTTTCATCTCATTTCAATAACCTTTGTTTATCTTGAAATCAATTGCCTTTAGGCTCCCTCTTTTGATCTTAGATTCAATGTCCTTATACAGGGATTGAATTCCTTTTGATTTGGAAGAAATTAATTCAACTGAATCTAGGATTTTCTCCAATTTTATTCTCTGTGCAATCTTCTTTTTTTCAGTAGATTGAGGCCATAAGTTTTTTCCAAAATTATTCAACACTAAAGTTAAAATCCTAGATAGAATCCAAGAGTTTAATTGAATCCAAGATTTTTCATACAAAAATCCCATATTTTTCTTTTTTCTATTTACTCCTTTTTTATTTTTTTACAAATTGACTTTGACTTTTTTAGCTAAAAAAATAAAATTAAACTAAAAAATTAAGATACAAATAAAATTTAGGACTTAATCTTTGGTTTCAAAATTTACTTTTCTGATTAAAACCCAATTGCACAATCTAAATTAAAATTCAAAACCAATGAATTTCAAAAATCTCAGACAAAATAGGATGTTTACCTAAGCTTCAAGCAAATAAAAAAGAGGTCAAGGGTCAGTTGAGGGCTAAGGTAGAGGAAGTTTGCAAATAGGCGAGATCGGACGATGGTAAAGGGTCCTGAATTAGTTGCATACTTGCCTAACAATCAAACTAACGCAGTCCAGGAGTGAGAAGATCTGTTTATAAATTTAAATAAGAGACACATAGAGAAAGAAATGCAAGTGAATTCTGGTTTAGTGGTGGGTTCTCACAACTTGAACGAGCTCCTAGTTATTTGTCGTGACAGGGACTCTTCTGTGAGTTGTGTGCAATATATATATATATATATATATATATCAAACACACTTGCACTTTTTTTTTTTTTTTTGCTTTTGAATGACAAAATTACAGGAAAAATGAGAGCGAATGGTGTTGCAGAGAAAAAGGTGGGAATGTTTAAGTGCCAAACATGTTTACATATGCGGAGATGATGTAGGACTGACAGCCGCCTGCAATGAGTGTGCCTTCCCATTTGTCGAGCTTGTTATGAATACGAGCGCAGGGAAGGGAATCAAGTGTGCCCTCAATGCAAGACCCAGATTCAAACGTCTCAAAGGTCTCTCACTAGTGTGAGGGTAAATCGTATTTTTTCTGGGACCTGTTGGAGGGAGGATAATCGAAATATTGTCGTGGAATGTTTGAGGTCTTACCAGGGGCATGAAATTCAATAAGTTAGGAGGATGATAAGGGAATGTTATATTGAAATGGTGTTGTTGCGGGAAACTGAATAGGTTTCTTGTGATTTTGGAATTGCTGAGAAGATCTGGCTTTTTTTATGGGGGATCTAGTCTTGCTGAAGGAACATCGAGTGGACTAATAATGATTTGGGAAAAAATTTAACTTCAGCGGTGATCAAGAACAGATTTGTGTACTGGTTTATGAGTATGCCCTAATGGCCAGGATGAAAGAAGAGATGAAGGAGTGAACTGGTTGCGTTGAAGCATGAAATGGGAGGAAATAAGTGCGTGGCTGGCGATTTTAATACTATTAGGTGTTCAGATGAGAGGAGGGGGTGCACTTCCGATGGTGTTGGGATTGCTGATTTAAATGAGTTCATTCAAACGGAGGAGCTTCTGGACTTACTCCTAGTCTTTTCTCTGTGGCAGTAGACAAGGAATGTGTAGTTGCTGAGTAAGTAAATATCTATTCAAGAGAAAGGAATTTTCGAATTAGATGATAGTTTTGAATGTAAAATGAACTATTAAAGAAGTTGCAAGACATTGCAATCGAAAGTGCAGTAAGGACCAACACAAAGGACAATCTAGTGTGGGAACTTGATGGAAATGAAAATTCTCAGTAAAGCAATTTGTGTCTTTCATGGATAGCTTGCATCTTTCTTTCGATCAATAGATTTTATGGTGGCTATTAGCTACGTCTGTTATAAGGATTCTTGACTTTGGAAACAATAAATGGTCTTTGTTGAGATTGATAGATTAAGAAAAGTCTTTGGGGTGGTTGACTTTGTTCACATTTAAAGAGAAGCTAACTATTTTGTAGACTGTTTTTCTTCATGCTTGACTATAATTGACTTTTAGGTGCCTTGTTTCTGTGTATCGAGGAATGTTGTATCTAAAGATTTTTCACTTATATATATATATATATATATAGAGAGAGAGAGAGAGAGAGAGAGAGAAGTGGCACGACATTATGGAATATACTTGCATGTGCAATTTGAGTGTGATTAAAATGATATGAGTGCTGCTTTTTGTTTATTTGACTTCATTTTTCTACCATCAATCAAAGTTGTACTAATACCTAAAATTAGGCCCGAGATAAGGAAAAAAATCATTTCAATCCATGTATTTAAAAATTTAAAATTTAATTGCCTTAATAAAATGAAGAATTTTAAAACGTAAGAGAAATTTTAAGAAATATTTTGATATGGTATGAATTTATAATGTATTATATTTATTTTTGATTAATTTGTTTATTTTTAATTTTGAACTTTGAGATTTGAACTTCTAATTAGGTAGTTTGTTTCTTCTTGATTCGTCACTGCCATCGTTCTGAAGTGTGAAAACAGGTTTCTTCTTGATTCGTCACTATCATAGTGTTGAAGTGTGAAGAACGGTCTTTGGTTAACATCTTTTTTATTGGACAATGTGGATGGAAGGTTATCCTTCAATAGCCTG
>NW_019168098.1:0-32976 GCF_002303985.1 Durio zibethinus
CAGCCATTGGAGTAGTATGGGGAGTGGAGTTACAGCTTGGAGACTGAAAAGGCAAGGAGACCATTTAGGTAATGCCCCTGATGACTATGAGTTTGTTATTGGGTTGGATTTCCTTGTTCGACTTAACGCCTTTTTGTGCCTTTTGCCGATTGTGTTTGCATCTTGGATGCACGGTGCCAATGCCTAGTGCCATTGAGAAGAGGGTCTGGGTTGGGTCGCGGGTGGTGTCAGCCATCCAATTTACCAAGGTGATAAGCAACAAGAAGACACCTTCTTGACAGCCCTGAAATATGATGAGCCAAGGGAGAAGGAGACCGAGTCACCCTTGGAGGTGCTAAAGGTGCTGAAGACCTTTAGTGATGTGATGCTCGTAAAGCTACCTAGCAAGCTACCACCTAAGAGGAAGGTAGACCACAAGATCAAGCTGGTGTCCGAGGCCAAGCCACTAGCCAGAGCCCCTTACCGAATGTCTCCACTAGAGTTGGAAGAGTTAAGGAAGTAGTTCAAGGAGTTAGTTGATGCTGGCTTCATCAGGCCATCGAAGCACCCTATGGTGCACCGATTCTATTCTAGCACAAGCATGATGGGTCAATCGTAGCTGTGCATAGACTACCAGGCCTTGAACAAGCTGACCATCAAGAACAAGTACCCGATCCCACTCATTACGGACTTGTTCGATCAACTTGGGAGCGCAAGGTGGTTCACCAAGCTGGATTTGAGGTCAGGCTACTATCAAGTCAGGATCACAAAGGGATATGAGCCAAAGATAGCATGTGTCACTCGGTATGGTTCGTATGAGTTCTTGGTGATGCCTTTCGAACTCATGAATGCCCTAGCAACATTCTGCACCCTTATGAACAAGGTACTTTAGTCATTCTTTGATCGGTTTGTTATGGTTTATTTGGATGACATTGTGATCTACAGCCAGACTTTGAGAGAGCATGTAGACCACTTGAGACAGGTGTTCGAGGTGTTGCGGGCGCACAAGCTATTTGTCAAGAGGGAGAAGTGCTCATTCGCCCAGCAGAGATCCCGTTCCTAGGCCACATAGTGGAAGGTGGTAGGATACACATGGATGAAGGCAAGATACACGCCATCGTGGAGTGGCAACTAGCCAGCCAAGGTCACTGAGTTGAGATCATTCCTTGGGTTGGTTAACTACTACAGGTGCTTCATCAAAGGTCACTCAGTAATAGCCATGCCATTGACTGACTTGCTCAAGAAAGGGAGAGCATGGGAGTAGAGCGTAGGGTGCCAGGAAGCCTTTGACAGGTTCAATCGGGCTGTGACCAAAGAGCCAGTCTTGGCCTTGCCAGACCATGCCAAGCTGTATGAGGTGCATACGAATGCATCAGACTTTGCCATAGGGGCGTGTTGATGCAGGAGGGACATCCAGTCACATTCGAGAGCAGGAAGCTAAATGAGACTGAACGTAAGTACACAGGTCCAGGAGAAGGAGATGACTGCAGTGGTGCACTACTTGCGCACTTGGCACCATTACCTGTTGGGGTGAAGGTTCGTGGTGAGGACGGACAATGTGGTGACCAGCTACTTCCAGACGCAGAAGAAGCTATCCCCCAAGCAAGCGAGATGACAAGATTTTCTTACAGAATTTGATTTCCAAATGGAGTACAAGCCAGGATGGGTGAACCTAGTGGCAGATGCCCTAAGCAGAAAGGCTAACCTTGCTGCCGTTAGCCAACCAGAGGGGTCACTGGTGCCACGCATCAAGGAGGGACTTACGCATGATCCTACAGCCAAGGCTTTGATGGAGTACGCCCAGCAAGGTAAGACTAGGTAGTTTTGGTTACAGGATGGTTTGTTGTACACCAGGGGCAGTAGACTATTTATGCCACAGCACGGGAAGCTTCGTAAGGAAGTTTTGCAAGAATGTCATGATTCAAGGTAGGCTAGACACCCTGGAGTGAGCCGCACCTTGGTGTTGATCGAGGATCGGTACTACTGGCCGCACATGAGGGACGATGTGGAGGCCTATGTGAAGACTTGTCTTATGTGCCAACAAGACAAGGTGGAGCTCAAGAAACCAGGCGATCTCTTGGAGCCATTGCCAGTGCCAGAGCGACCATGGGAGAGTGTTTCTCTAGACTTTATAGTCGGTCCACCCAAGATAGAGGGATTTAGAAGCATCATGGTAGTGGTGGACAGGTTTTCCAAGTATGGAAATTTCATTCCAGCAACCAAGGAGTGCCCAACCGAGGAGGCAGCTCGATTGTTCTTGAAGAATATGGTCAAGTACTGGGGAGTGTCGAGGACCATTATTAGTGATCGGGACGGGCAGTTCATGGGCAGGTTCTGGACTGAGTTGTTTAAGCTATTAGGGTCAGACTTGAACTTTTCCACCAGCATGCATCCGTAGATCGATGGGTAGACAGAACGAGTGAATGGACTATTGGACGTCTACCTCAAGCTCTATGTGAGTGCCACACAAAGGGACTGGCCAAAGCTACTAGATATTGCAGTTTTCCTACAACTTGCAAAGGAGCGAGGCAACGAACCAGAGCCCATTTGAGGTTGTGGTAGGGCAACAACCACTAACACCTGGTTTGATTGCTGCAGGTTATACAAGGCCGAATCCAGTAGCATACAAGTTTGCCAAGGCATGGTAGGAGCAAACTAACTTGGCCAAAGTTTGTCTACACAAGGCAACCAAGAGGTCGAAGAAGTGGGCAGATCAGAATAAGCGGGATGTACAGTTCCAGGTTGGAGACTTGGTGTTGGTAAAGCTGCATCCCATTATGCACCACAGGGGGCTGCACAAAGGCCTAGTCTGGAGGTATGAGGGACCTTTTCGAATAGTCAAGAGGGTAGGCAAGGTTGCCTACAAGCTGGATATGCCACCCAAGCTGAGGGTACACCCGATGTTCCATATGAGCATGCTCAAGCCATTCCATGAGGATGAGGGAGATCAAGGATGGGCAGAGTCAAAGCGTGCGCCAATGGGAGCAAGGGCCTCATATAAGAAGGAGGTTCACAGCATCATAGCTGACCGAGAGGTGAGACGAAAGAACTATCAACCAAGACATGAGTACTTGGAGCACTGGAAGGGACTTCCAGATAGTGAGGTGAGCTGGGAACCAGTAGAGGACTTATGGCAGTTCGAGGACCAGATCAGGTAGAACCATGCAGAAGACACAACGAGGGAGTTACATAAACAGGTGGGGGAGAATGTCATGCCCTGGGTGAACACGACAGGCACATCAGGCAGACCAGCAAGTGAGCCAGAGGTTGAGGCCCGTAGACCAGGTGTGCTGGCAGGTATCTATGCGCAAAGCCTAGCAAACGTGCTCAGAATGCCCGTCCGACTTGCAGGCCAGCCCGTGAGACCAAGGCTTGGCATACAAGCTGCCCGCACCACATCCAGAAGGGTCCAAGGTGCTAGACACGCAAGGGAAGCTTCTAGAAACAGGCAGGAGCATCCTGGCAGATTTGGTTGACCCTAAAAATTAGGAGTTAGCATCCTGATTGATTGTAATCCCATGATTTTAGCCTTTATTCTAGGGATATGCCATTAAGTTGTAGCTGGAGCCTCAACTATAAATAGAGGGCTGCTTCACCCTTATTTGTACACCATCAAACACTTCCATTTCAGTGAATACAAGAGCATTTCCAGAATTCTGTCTTCTTATCCTATTTCTCTTTAACTTGCATAATCAACCCTTCCCATTGTTCTAGTGCCCGCACGCTTGTGTTTTAGGTTGACTTAGGCACAAAAGAGGAGATTCCAAGCCTAAGGCCACACGAATTTTGAGTCTAAGGTCAGAGCCCGTGACACCTACGTGCTGCCGATCTTGCTGCCATAACCCTCGGTCTGGTCCCATCTTAGACTAGGAATGAACTTACTATGCCTAAGTCAACCAACGAAACGAGTGGGCGGGCGGGCACTACGTCAGCCAGAAAGATGGGATGCGCAAGCCGTGGATCGATAGGGTGGTAGGTGGGTTTAGGCACATCTTCATATTTCTGCCGTGCCAGTGCCATTTTTATGGCTTGTAAATTCATACAATGGTCCCTTAAGCCTTCATGTGAAGCTTCATGGCAAGACGACTTGTTTTCTATTTCTCACGATCTTTGAAACTTTTTACGATTTGGGATTTTTTAAAAATTTTTTCAGAAGGAGTTTTGGCCCCAAACTTGGTAGCTGTGATCCCTGTATTTTTTTTGGCATGCACAAAAAAATTTAGCTAAAAACTCGAAGTGTACAGGATTTTGTGACTATTTGAAAAAAGTGTCCCCATTTTAGACACTTTAATGGCTACTGGCAACAAACTTGAAAAATCTCAAATACTCTTTAAGGGGGTGTGAGTTCTTAAGGTTTGATGAGGGATAGTGGGCCAATATATGGGCCAAGTACCAGCACCCAACGCACATCATGTGCGCACACCCCCCCGCCCCCCAATCGTCGGAACCCCAATGCCGTCGGTCAGGTTCTCCGACGATGCTCCGGCGATGGTGCCCCGGGTGAACAAAAAATGTGGCACCAGCACATGCCCGAGCCCAGCATGTGCACCCACAACCATCGATCCGGTCCGATCTTACACTAGGAATGAACTCTATATGCTTAGACCGGGAATGAACTCCGTATGCCTAAGTCAACCCACGAAACGAACGTGCGGGCGCTCAGTCGGCCAGAGACAGGATGCACAAGCCGTGGATCGACCGGGTCCCCCCTTGTGTGCTACCGATCCTGCTATGGTAACCCTCGGTCTAGTCCAATCTTAGACTGATAATGAACTCCGTAAGCCTAAGCCAACTGACGAAACGAGCGGGCGGGCGGGCACTATGCTGGCTAGAGATGCGGGATAAGCAAGCTGTGGATCGATAGGGTGGTAGATGGGTTTAGGCACATCTTCAAATTTTTGCCATGCCAATGCCATTTTTATGGCTTGTAAATTCATGCAGTGGTCCCTTAAGCCTTCATGTGAAGTTTCATGGCAAGACGACTCATTTTTTATTTTTCACGATTTTTGAAACTTTTTACGGTTCGGGATTTTTTTAAAAATTTTTTCAGAAGGAGTTTTGGCCCCAAACTTGGTAGACGTGATCCTTGTATTTTTTTTGTCATGCACAAAAAAATTCAACTAAAAACTCGAAGTGTACAGGATTTTGTGACCATTTGAAAAAAGTGTCCCCATTTCAAACACATTAATGGCTACTGGCAGCAAACCTGTAAAATCTCAAATGCTCTTTAAGGGGTGTGAGTTCTCGAAGTTTCATGAGGGACAGGGGGCCAATATAAGGGCCAAGTTCCAGCACCCATCGCACATCATGTGCGCGCCCCCCCAATCGTCGAAACCCCAATGCTGTCGGTCAAGTTCTCCGACGATGCTCCGACGATGGTGCCCCGGGCGAAAAAAAATGCGACACCAGCACATTTCTGAGCCCAGCATGTGCACCCGCAACCGTCGATCCAGTCTGACCTTACACTGGGAATGAACTCCATATTCTTAGACTGGAAATGACCTCCGTATGCCTAGTCAACCCACGAAACGAGTGTGGGGGCGCTCAGTCCGGCCAGAGGGGCAGGATGGGCAAGTCGAGGATCGGTCGGGTCCCCCCTGCATGCTACCGATCCTGCTGCCGCAACCCTTGGTTTGGTGTGCATCATAGACTTGGAATAAACTCCGTATGCCTAAGCCAATCGACGAAACGAGTGGGCGGGCGGGCACTATGCCGGCTAGAGAGGTGGGATGCGCAAGCTGTGGATCGATAGGGTGATAGGTGGGTTTAGGGCACATGTTCATATTTCTGCCATGCCCATGCCATTTTTGTGGCTTGTAAATTCATACAATGGTCCCTTAAGCCTTCATGCGAAGTTTCATGGCAAGACGACTCGTTTTCTATTTTTCTCGACTTTTGAAACTTTTTACGGTTCGAGATTTATTTAAAATTTTTTCAAAAGGAGTTTTGGCCCCAAACTTGGTAGATGTGATACTTGTATTTTTTTGGCATGCACAAAAACAATTCAGCTAAAAACTCGAAGTGTATAGGATTTTGTGACCATTTGAAAAAAGTGTCCCCATTTCAGACACTTTAATGGCTACTGGCAGCAAACCTGAAAAATCTCAAATGCTCTTTAAGGGGGTGTGAGTTCTTGAGGTTTGATGAGGGATAGGGGGCCAATATGAGGGCCAAGAACCAGCACCCATCACACATCATGTGCGCACACCCCCTCCCCCGCTCCCCCAATTGCTGGAACCCCAATGCCGGTCAGGTTCTCCGATGATGTTTCGATGATAGTGCCCCGAGCGAAAAAAAAATGTGGCACCAACACATGCCCGAGCCTAGCATGTGCACCCGCAACCCTTGGTCTGGTCCGATCTTACATTGGGAATGAACTCCGTATGCTTAGACTGGGAATGAACTTCGTATGCCTAAGTCAACCCATGAAGCGAGCGTGCGGGTGCTCAACCGGCCAGAAGGGCAGGATGAGCAAGCCGGGGATCGGTCGGGTCCCCCCCTGTGTGCTATCGATCTTGCTACTGCAACCCTCGGTCCGGTTCAATCTTGACTTGCAATGAACTCCGTATGCCTAAGCCAACCGACGAAACGAGTGGGTGGGCGAGCACTACGTCGACCAGAGAGGCGGGATGTGCGAGCCGTGGATTGATAGGGTGGTAGGTGGGTTTAGGCACATCTTCATATTTCTGCCATGCCAATGCCATTTTTATGGCTTGTAAATTCATACAATGGTCCCTTAAGCCTTCATGTGAAGTTTCATGGCAAGATGACTCGTTTTCTATATTTCACGATTTTTGAAACTTTTTACGGCTCAAGATTTTTTTAAAATTTTTTCAAAAGGATTTTTGGCCCCAAAATTGGTAGACGTGATCCTTGTATTTTTTTCGGCATGCACAAAAAAATTCAGCTAAAAATTGGAAGTGTACAATATTTTGTGACCATTAGAAAAAAGTGTCCCCAATGTAGACACTTTAATGGCTACTGGCAGCAAACCTGTAAAATCTCAAATGCTCTTTAAGGGGGTGTGAGTTCTTGAGGTTTGATGAGGGATAGGGGGCCAATATAAGGGCCAAGTTCCAGCACCCATCGCACATCATGTGTGCACACCCCCCGTGATGGTGGCTTGGGCGAAAAAAAAACTGCACCAGCACATGCTCGAGCCTAGCATGTGCACCCGCAACCCTCGGTCCGGTCCAATCTTACACTGGGAATGAACTCTATATGCTTAGACTAGGAATGAACTCCGTATGCCTAAGTCAACCGACGAAACGAGCATGCAAGCGTTCAATCGGCCAGAGGGGCAGGATGCACAACCCATGAATCGATAAGGTGGTAGGTGGGTTTAGGCACATCTTCATATTTCCACCATGCCAATGCCATTTTTGTGGCTTGTAAATTCATACAATGGCCTTCATGTGAAGTTTCATGCCAAGACGACTCCTTTTCTATTTTTCATGATTTTTGAAACTTTTATGGTTCGAGATTTTTTAAAAATTTTTTCAGAAAGAGTTTTTGCCCCAAACTTAGTAGATGTGATCCTCGTATTTTTGTTGGCATGCACAAAAAAATTCAGCTAAAAACTTGAAGTGTACAAGATTTTGTGACCATTTGAAAAAAGTGTCCCCATTTCAGACACTTTAATGGCTACTGGCAGCAAACTGGTAAAATCTCAAATTCTCTTTAAAGGGGTGTGAGTTCTTGAGATTTGATGAGGGAGAGGGGGCCAATATAAGGGCCAAGTACCAGCACGCATCGCACATCATGCGTGCACACCCCCCCGCCCCCCAATCATCGAAACCCCAATGCCGCCGGTTAGGTTCTTCGGTGATGCTCCGACATGGTGCCCCGGGCGAAAAAAATTGTGGCACCAGCACATGCTCAAGCCAAGCATGTGCGCCCACAACCCTCGGTCCAGTCTGATCTTACACTAGGAATGAACTCCGTATGCTTAGACTATGAATGAACTCCGTATGCCTAAGTCAACCCACGAAACGTGCATACAGGCGCTCAGTCGGCCAGAGGGGTAGGATTCGCAAGCCGGGGATCGACCGGGTCCCCCTCTACGTGCTGTCGATCCTGCTACGTAACGCCTCGTCTGGTTCAAAATTTTAGACTGGGAATGATCTCCCGTATGCTAAGCAACCGAGAACGAGCGGGCGCGGCGGCACTACGTGACACAGAGAGGCAGGATGCCCAAGCCTGGATCGATAGGGTGGTTACGGTGGGTTTAGGCAAATCTTCATATTTCTACCATGCCAATGCCATTTTTGATGGCTTGTAGTTCCATACAATCGGTCCTTAAGCCTTCATGTGAACGTTTCATGCAAGACGACTCGTTTTTCTATTTTTCAAACGATTTTTGAACTTTTTATGGTTCAGGATATTTTTTCAAATTTTTTCAGAAGGAGTTTTGGCTCCAAACTTGGTAGACATGATCGTTGTATTTCTGTTGGCATGCACAAAAACATTCAGCTAAAAACTCGAAGTGAACAAGATTTTGTGACCATTTGAAAAAAGTATCCCCATTTCAGACACTTTAATGGCTACTGGCAGCAAACCTATAAAATCTCAAATGCTCTTTAAGGGGGTGTGAGTTCTCAAGGTTTGATGAGGGATAGGGGGCCAATATAAGGGCCAAGTACCAGCACCCATCACACATCATGTGCGCACACACCCCCTATCCCCCCAATCGCCGGAACCCCAATGCCATCGGTCAGGTTCTTCGACGATGCTCCGGTGATGGTGCCCCGGGTGAAAAATAAATGCGGCACCAGCACATGCTCGAGCCCAGCAAGTGCACCCACAACCCTCAGTCCGGTCCGATCTTACACTGGGAATTAACTCCATATGCTTAGCTGGGAATGAACTCCGTATGCCTAAGTCAACCCACGAAACAAGCGTGCTGGTGGGCACTACGTCGGCCAGAGAGGTGGGATGCGCAAGCCGTGGATCGATAGGGTGGTAGGAGGGTTTAGGCACATCTTCATATTTCTGCCATGCCAAAGCCATTTTTATGGCTTGTAAATTCATACAATGGCCCTTTAAGCCTTCATGTGAAGTTTCATGGCAAGACAACTCGTTTTCTATTTTTCACGATTTTTGAAACTTTTTGTGGTTGGGATTTTTTTAAAATTTTTTCAGAAGGATTTTTGTCCCCAAACTTGGTAGACGTGATCCTTGTATTTTTTTTTGGCTTGCACAAAAAAATTCAGCGAAAAACTCGAAGTGCACAAGATTTGGTGACCATTTGAAAAAAGTGTAGCCATTTCAGACACTTTAATGGCTACTGGCAGCAAACCTGTAAAATCTCAAATGCTCTTTAAGGGGGTGTGAGTTCTCGAGTCTTGCTAAGGGATAGACGGCCAATATAGGGGCCAAGTACCAGCACCCATCGCACATCATGTGTGCACACCTCCCCCCCGCCCCCCCAATCACCGGAACCCCAATGTCGTCAGTCAGGTTCTCCAAGGATGCTCCGACGATGGTGCCCTGGGCAAAAAAAAATGTGGCACCAACATATGCCCTAGCTCAGTATGTGCACCCACAACCCTCGGTCCGGTCTGATCTTACACTGGGAATGAACTCCGTATGCTTAGACTGGGAATGAACTCCGTATGCCTAAGTCAAGCCACGAAACTAGCGCACGGGCGCTCAGTCGGCCAGAGGGGTAGGATGCGTAAGCCGGGGATCAACCGGGTCCCCCCTCCGTGCTTCCAATCTTACTGCCATAACCCTCAGTCCATTTCAATCTTAGACTGGGAATGAACTCCGTCTGTCGAAGGCAACCGACGAAACAAACGGGTGGGTGGGCACTACGTCGGCCAGAGAGGTGGGATGCGCAAGTCGTGAATCGATAGGGTGGTAGGTGGGTTTAGGCACATCTTCATATTTCTGCCATTCCAATGCCATTTTTATGGCTTGTAAATTCATAAAATGGTCCCTTAAGCCTTCATGTGAAGTTTTATGGTAGGACGACTCGTTTTCTATTTTTCACAATTTTTGAAACTTTTTAAGGCTCAGGATTTTTCTAAAATTTTTTTGGAAGGAGTTTTGGCCCCAAACTTGGTAGATGTGATCCTTTTATTTTTGTTGGCATGCACAAAAAATTTAGATAAAAACTCAAAGTGTACAAGATTTTGTGACCATTTGAAAAAAGTGTCCCCATTTCAGACACTTTAATGGCTACTAGCAGCAAACATGTAAGATCTCAAACGCTCTTTAAGGGGGTGTGAGTTATCACGATTTGATGAGGGATAGGGGGCCAATATAAGGGCCAAGTACCAGCACCCATCACACATCATGTGCGCACACCCCCCCGCCCGCCCCAATCGCCAGAAACCCCAATGCAGTTGGTCAGGTTCTCCTGCGATGCTCCAGCGATGGTGCCCCGGGTGAAAAAAAATGTGGCACTAGCACATGCCCGAGCCCAGCATGTGCACTCACAACCCTCGGTCTGGTCTGATCTTACGTTGGGAATGAACTCCGTATGCATAGACTGGGAATGAACTCCATATGCCTAAGTCAACCAATGAAATGAGAGTGTGGGCGCTCAGCCGGCCAGAGGGGAAGGATGCGCAAGCAGGGGATCGACCTGGACCCCCCCTGCGTGCTGCTAATCCTGCTGCCATAACCCTCGGTCTGGTCGGATCTTAGACTGGGAATGAACTCTGCATGCATAAGCCAATTGATGAAACGAGCGGGCGGGCAGGCACTGCGTCGGCAGAGAGACGGGATGCACAAGCTGTGGATCGATAGGGTGGTAGGTGGCTTTACACACATCTTCATATTTCTGCCATGCCAATGCCATTTTTATGGCTTGTAAATTCATACAATGATCCCTTAAGCCTTCGTGTGAAGTTTCATGGCAAGACGACTCGTTCTCTATTTTTCATGATTTTTGAAACTTATTACGATTCAGGATTTTTTTTACCTTTTTTTAGAAGGAGTTTTGGAACTAAACTTGGTAGACGTGATCCTTGTATTTTTGTTGGCATGTGCAAAAAATTTCAGCTAAAAACTCGAAGTGTACAGGATTTTGTGACCATTTGAAAAAAGTGTCCCCATTTCAGACACTTTAATGGGTACTGGCAGCAAACCTGTAAAATCTCAAATGCTCTTTAAGGGGGTGTGAGTTCTCGAGGTTTGATGAGGGATAGGGGGCCAATATAAGGGCCAAGTACCAGCACCCATTGCACATCATGTGCGCACACCCCCCCGCCCCCCAATTGTCGGAACCCCAACACCGTCGGTTAGGTTTTTCGGCGATGCTCTGGCGATGGTGCCCCGGGCGAAAAAAAACGTGGCACCAGCACATGCCCGAGCCTAGCATGTGCACCCGTAACCCTCCGTCTGGTTTGATCTTATGAATGAACTCTATGCTTAGACTGGGAATGAACTCCGTATGCCTATGTCAAGTCACAAAACGAGCGTGCGGGCGCTCAGCCGGCCAGAGGGGCAGGATGCGCAAGCCGGGGATTGGCCGGGTCCCCCCCTATGTGGTGCCGATCCTACTACCACAACCCTCAGTCCAGTTTGATCTTAGACTTGGCATGAGCTCCGTATGCCTAAGACAACCGACGAAACAGCAGGCAGACGGGCACTACGTCGGTCAGAGAGGCGGGATGCACAAGCCGTGGATCAATAGGGTGGTAGGTGGGTTTAGGCACATCTTCATATTTTTGCCATGCCAATGCCATTTTTATGGCTTGTAAATTCATATAATGCTCCCTTAAGCCTTTATGTGAAGTTTCATGGCAAGACGACTCGTTTTCTATTTTTCACGATTAGTGAAACTTTTTACTGTTTGGGATTTTTTTAAATTTTTTCAAAAGGAGTTTTGGCCCCAAACTTGGTAGACGTGATCCTTGTATTTTTGTTGGCATGGAAAAAAAATTCAGCTAAAACCTAGAAGTGTACATGATTTTGGGACCATTTGAAAAAAGTATCCCCATTTCAGACACTTTAATGGCTACTGGCAGCAAATCTGTAAAATCTCAAATGCTCTTTAAGGGGGTGTGAGTTCTCAAGGTTTGATGAGGGATAGGGGGCCAATATAAGGGCCAAGTACCAGTACCCATCACACATCATGTGCGCACACCCCCCGCCCCCCTAATCACTGGAACCACAATGCCGCAAGTCAGGCTCTCCGGCATGGTGGCCCAGGCGAAAAAAAATGTGGCACCAGCACATGCTCGAGCCCAGCATGAGCACCCGTAACCTCGATCCGGTCTGATCTTACACTAGGAATGAACTCCGTATGCTTAGGCTGGGAATGAACTCCGTATGCCTAAGTCAACCCACGAAACGAAAGTGCAGGTGCTCAACCGGCCAGAGGGGTAGGATGCGCAAGCCGGGGATCGGCCGGGTCCCCCCTACGTGCTGCTGATCCTCCTACCACAACCCTCAATCTGGTCTAATCGTAGACTAGGAATAAACTCTGTATGCCTAAGCCAACCGACGAAACGAGCGGGCGGGCAGGCACTACGTCGGCCAGAGAGAAGGGATGCGTAAGTCGTGGATCGATAGGGTGGTAGGTAGGTTTAGGCACATCTTCATATTCTGCCATGCTAATGCCATTTTTATGGCTTGTAAATTCATACAATGGTCGCTTAAGCCTTCATGTGAAGTTTTATGGCAAGACGACTCGTTTTCTATTTTTCATGATTTTTGAAACTTTTTACGGCTCGAGATTTTTTTTAAATTTTTTCAGAAGGAGTTTTGGCCCCACACTTGGTAGACATGATCCTTGTATTTTTGTTGGCATGCACAAAAAAATTAAGCTAAAAACTCGAAGTGTACAGGATTTTGTTACCATTTGAAAAAAGTGTCCCCATTTCAGACACTTTAATGGCTACTAGCAGCAAACCTGTAAAATCTCAAATGCTCTTTAAGGGGGTGTGAGTTCTCGAGGTTTGATATGGGATAGGGGGCCAATATAAGGGCCAAGTACCAGCACAAATCGCACATCATGTGCGCACACCCCCTGCCCCCCAATCGTCGAGACCCCAATGCCGTCGGTCAGGTTCTCCGGTGATGGTGCCTCGGGTGAAAAAAATCCGGCACCAGCACATGCTCGAGCCCAGCATGTGCACCCGTAACCCTCGGTCTGGTCCGATCTTACACTGGGAATGAACTTCGTATTCTTAGACTGGGAATGAACTCCGTAGCCTAAGTCAACCCACAAAACGAGCGTGCGGGCGCTCAGCCGACCAGAGGGGCAGGATACGCAAGCCCGGGATCGGTCGGGTCCCCCCTACGTGCTGTCGATCCTACTACCGCAACCCTCTGTCTGGTCCGATCTTAGACTGGGAATGAACTCCGTATGCCTAAGCCAACCGACGAAACGAGCGGACGAGCAGGCACTACGTCAGCCAGAGAGGCAGGATGCGCAAGCCGTGGATCGATAGGGTGGTAGGTGGTTTAGGCACATCTTCATATTTCTACCATGCCAATGCCATTTTTATGGCTTGTAAATTCACACAATGGTCCCTTAAGCCTTCATGTGATGTTTCATGGCAAGACGACTCGTTTTCTATTTTTCACGATTTTTAAAACTTTTTACAGTTCGAGATTTTTTTAAAATTTTTTCAGAAGGAGTTTGGGCCCCAAACTTGGTAGACATGATCCTTGTATTTTTGTTGGCATGCACAAAAAAATTTAGCTAAAAACTCGAAGTGTATAGGATTTGTGACCATTTGAAAAAAGTGTCCCCATTTCAGAGACTTTAATGGCTACTGGCAGCAAACCTGTAAAATCTCAAATGCTTTTTAAGGTGGTGTGAGTTCTCGAGGTTTGATAGGGAATAGGGTGCCAATATAAGGGCCAAGTACTAGCACCCATCGCACATCATGTTCGCACACCCCCCCGGCCCCCCAATCGCCGGAACCCCAATGCCGCTGGTCAGGTTCTCTGGCGATGCTCTTACGATGGTGCCCCGGGCGAAAAAAAAATGCAGTACCAGCACATGCCCGAGCCCAGCATGTGCACCCGTAACCCTTGGTCCGGTTCCGATCTTACATTGAGAATGAACTCCGTATGCTTAGACTAGGAATGAACTCCATATGCCAAGTCAACCCACGAAACGAGCATACGGGTGCTCAGCCGGCCAGAGGGGCAGGATGCACAAGCCGGGGATTAGCCGGGTCCCCCCTGTGTCACACCCTGTATGTGCGCACCAGGCACATCAGGTAGACCAATAGGCGAGCCACAGGTTGAGGCTTATAGACCAGGCGTGCTGACGGGTATCTGTGCTCAAAGCCTAGCAAACGAGCTTAGAATGCCCGCTCGACTTGCTGGCCAGCCCGTGGGACCAAGGCCTGGCATACAAGCTGCCTGCACCACACCTAGAGGGGCCCAAGGTGCTGGACACACCAGGGAAGCTTCTGGAAACAGGCAGAAGCATCCTGGCAGATTTGGTTGACCCTGAAAATCAGGAGTTAGCATCCTGATTGATTGTAATCCCATGATTTTAGCCTTTATTCTAGGGATATGCCATTAAGTTGTAGCTGGAGCCTTAACTATAAATAGAGGGCTGCTCCGCCCTCATTTGTGCACCATCAAACACTTCTGTTTTATGAATACAAGAGCATTTCCAGAATTCTATCTTCTTATCCTATTTTTCTTTAACTTGCGTAATCAGCCCTTCCATTGTTCTAGTGCCCCCACGCTTGTGTTTTAGGTTGACTTAGGCACAAAGGAGGAGATTCCATGCCTAAGGCCGCACGGATTCTGAGTCTAAGGTCAGAGCCCGTGACAGTTGGTATCAAAGCAAGTTCGATTTTGCGTGTTTTTATTGTGCAGGTTAGATCATGGTTAAGGAGATGGCATCCCAAAGCGATGTTGCAAGCCAACAACCAAAGGCCCAGGAGCATGGCCGGGGAAGAGGCAAGAAAGCCAATTCTAGAGATATCTGGTCTACCATGGATGGTAGGCTAGCCAAGGTGGAGGTGATCATAGGTGACATGAGGGAGAAGCTTGAGGAAGTAGAGACTCACATTGCATCGCTAGACTCCATGGGGGAGGAGATCTGAAGTGAGCTAGAAGCTGCTCTCAACAAAAGCTTGGACGTGTTCACCAAAAAGAGCTAGACCTTGGAGGCTGAAGTGCAAACCTTGTGCGATGGCATGGAGGCCATGCGCCAGCGGATGGAAGAGCTTACCAGTGAGCTCGTTACTTGCAAGACTGCCATTGGGAATGGCATGTTTGCTGGAGTGTCCAAATCCAGATTGGATATCCCTAAGCCTAAGGAGTTGAAGGGGACTAGGGCGGCCAAGGAAGTAGACAACTACCTTTAGGGTATGGAGCAGTACTTCCAAGCCATGGGCATCCAAGACGACGCGATAAAGGTAAGCATCACTGCTATGTATCTCACTGATGTAGCCTTATTGTCGTAGAGGTGCAGGTGTGATGATGTCAGGCATGGGAGCACCAAGATTGGAACCTAGGCAGAGTTCCAAAAGGAGTTCAGAGAACAATTTTACCCAGAGTATGCCGATGATAAGGCACGGGCAAAGTTGCACAGGTTGAGCCAGCAAGGGGACAGAAGGGAGTATGTCCAGAAATTCTCTGAACTGATGCTAAAGATCTTGGATCTAGGTGATAAGGACGTATTTTTTGCTTTCATGGATGGGTTGAAGCCATAGGTGAAGCATAAGCTACAAAGGAGTGGAGTTCATGACTTGGCTAAAGCCATGACTACTGTCGAGGCCTTGATAGAGTTCAAGCCTCTAAACAAGTTCGAGTCTTCCAAGCCCAAGGGTAAGGGTAGGGACGATAGGGAGCAGAAGAAGCAGTCCAAAGGGAAGGACCGTGATCGGGAGTCCAAGGATGGAGACCGAGACCGTTCAACCAATGATGGCAAGAGGAAGCCACCAGTAGGCAAGTGGAAAGCAAAGGGGGATTGAGAGCCACTAGCATGCTACCTATGTGGAGGGAGCCATATAGCACGTAATTGCCCACAGAAAGGCAAGCTAGCTGCTGTAGACAAGGAGTCTGATGAGGAGCCAGAGTCAGGGGCAGCAAAGCTTGGGTCGTTGGTGCTCAATGCTATCTAGAGTAAGGGAAGCCGTAAGCCAAAGGGCTTGATGTTTACAGATCTGATGGTTACGGGTCAGAAGGTGAGCGCACTGGTGGACACAAGTGCCTCACATCTTTTTATTTCAGGTGATGGAGCCTAGAAGCTCAGACTAAAGGTGCAGAAAGGGACTGGTACCATTAAAATAATGAACTCCAAAAAAGTTCCAGCCATTGGAGTAGCACGGGGAGTGGAGTTGAAGCTTGGAGACTGGAAAGGCAAGGAGACCATTGAGGTAATACACCTTGATGACTATGAGTTTGTGATTGGGTTGGATTTTCTTGTTCGGATTAACGCCCTCCTTGTGCCTTTTGCCGATTGTGTTTGCATCTTGGATGAACGGTGCCAATGCCTAGTGCCATTGAGAAGAGGGTCTGGAGTTGGGTCGCGGGTGGTGTCAGCCATCCAATTTGCCAAGGTGGTAAGCAGACAAGAAGACACTTTATTGGCAGCCCTAAAATATGATGAGCCAAGGGAGAAGGAGACCGAGTCACCCTTGGAGGTGCTAAAGGTGCTGAAGACCTTTAGTGATGTGATGCCCGCAAAGCTGCCTAGCAAGCTACCACCTAAGAGGGAGGTGGACCACAAGATTGAGCTGGTGTCCAAGGCCAAGCCACCAACTAGAGCCCCTTACCGAATGTCTCCACTAGAGTTGGAGGAGTTAAGGAAGCAGCTCAAGGAGTTAGTTGATGCTGGCTTCATTAGGCCATCGAAGGCACCCTATGGTGCACCGGTTCTATTCCAGCACAAGCATGATGGGTCGTTGTAGCTATGCATAGACTACCGGGCCTTGAACAAGCTGACCATCAAGAACAAGTACCCTATCCCAGTCATTGTGGACTTATTCGATCAACTTGGGAGCACAAGGTGGTTCACCGAGCTGGATTTGAAGTTAGGCTACTATCAAGTCAGGATCGTGGAGGGAGATGAGCCAAAGACAGCATGTGTCACTCGGTATGGTTCGTATGAGTTCTTAGTGATGCTTTTCAGACTCACGAATGCCCCAGCAACATTCTGCACCCTTATGAACAAGGTACTTCAGTCATTCCTTGATCGATTTGTTGTGGTTTATTTGGATGACATTGTGATCTACAGCTAGACTTTGGGAGAGCATGTAGACCACTTGAGACAGGTGTTTGAGGTGTTACGGGCGCACAAGCTATTTGTCAAGAGGGAGAAGTGCTCATTCGCCCAGTAGGAGATCCCGTTCCTAGGCCACATAGTGGGAGGTGGCAGGATACGTATAGATGAAGGCAAGATACATGCCATCCTGGAGTGGCAACCGTCAGCCAAGGTCACTGGGTTGAGATCATTCCTTGGTCTGGTTAACTACTATAGGCACTTCATCAAAGGTCACTCGGCAATAGCCACGCCATTGACTGACTTGCTCAAGAAAGAGAGAGCATGGGAGTGGAGCGTAGGGTGCCAGGAGCCAGTCTTGGCCTTGCCAGACCATGCCAAGCCATATGAGGTGAATACAGATGCATCAGACTTTGCCATAGAGGGCATGTTGATGCAAGAGGGACATCCAGTCGCGTTCGAGAGTAGGAAGCTGAATGAGACTAAACGCAAGTACATGGTCCAAGAGAAAGAGATGACTGCAGTGGTGCACTACTTTGCACTTGGCACCATTACCTGTTAGGGTCAAAGTTCATGGTGAGGCTGGACAATGTGGCAACCAGCTACTTCCAGATGCAGAAGAAGCTATTCCCCAAGCAGGCGAGATGGCAAGATTTTCTTGCAGAATTTGATTTCTAAATGGAGTACAAGCCAGGACGGGTGAACCTAGTGCCAGACACCCTAAGCAAAAAAGCTAACCTTGCTGCCATTAGCCAACCAAAGGGGTCACTAGTGCCGCGCGTTAAGGAGGGGCTTACGCACGATCCTACAGCCAAGGCTTTGATGGAGTACACCCAACAAAGTAAGACTAGGTAGTTTTGGTTGCAGGATGGTTTATTGTACACCAGGGGCAGTAGACTATTTGTGCCGTAGCAAGGGAAGCTCCGCAAAGAAGTTTTGTAAGAATGTCATGATTCAAGGTGGGCTGGACACCCTGGAATGAGCCGTACCTTAGTGCTGATCAAGAACCGGTATTACTGGCTACACATGAAAGACGATGTGGAAGCCTATGTGAAGACTTGATTTGTGTGCCAATAGGACAAGGTGGAGCTCAAGAAACCAGGCAGTCTCTTAGAGCCATTGCTAGTGCCAGAACGACCATGAGAGAGTGTTTCTCTAGACTTTATAGTCGGTCTACCCAAGACAGAGGGGTTTGGAAGCATCATGGTAGTGGTGGACAGGTTTTCCAAGTATGGAATTTTCATTCCAACAACCAAGGAGTGCCCAACCGAGAAGGCAGCTCGATTGTTCCTGAAGAACATGGTTAAGTACTGAGGAGTGTCGAGGACCATTGTTAGTGATCGAGATGGGTGGTTCATGGGTAGGTTCTGGAATGAGTTGTTCAAGCTGTTGGGGTCAGACTTGAACTTTTCCACCAGCATGCATCCGCAGATCGATGGGCAGATAGAATGAGTGAATGGACTATTGGAGGTCTACCCCAAGCACTATGTGAGTGCCATACAAAGGGACTGGCCAAAGCTGCTAGATATTGTGCAGTTTTCCTACAACTTGCAATGGAACGAGGCAACGAACCAGAGCCCATTTAAGGTTGTGACAGGGCAACAACCACTAACACTCGATTTGATTGCTGCAGGTTATACAGGGTCGAATCCAGCATCATACAAGTTTGCCAAGGCATGGCAGGAGCAAACTGACTTGGCCAGAGTTTGTGTACACAAGGCTGCCAAGAGGCCGAAAAATTGGGTAGACCAGAATAGGCGGGACGTGCAGTTCCAGGTTGGAGACTTGGTGTTGGTAAAGTTGCATCCCATTTTACGCCATAGGGGGCTGCACAAAGGCCTAGTCCAGAGGTATGAGGGACCTATCCGAATAGTCAAGAGGGTAGGCAAGGTTGCCTACAAGTTGGATATGCCACCCAAGCTGAAGGTACACCCAAGGGGTAGGATGAGCAAGCTGGGGATCGGTCGGGTCCCCCCCTGCATGCTGCCAATCTTGCTACCTCAACCCTCAGTTCAGTCCTATCTTAGACTGGGAATCAACTCTGAATGCCTAAGCCAACCGACGAAATGAGCGAGCGGGCAGGCACTACGTCGGCCAGAGAGACGGGATGCGCAAGCCGTGGATCGATAGGGTGGTAAGTGGGTTTAGGCACATCTTCATATTTCTGCCATGCCATTGCCATTTTTATGGCTTGTAAATTCATACAGTGGTCCCTTAAGCCTTCATCTGAAGTTTCATGGCAAGATGACTCGTTTTCTATTTTTCACAAATTTTGAAACTTTTTACGGTTCGAGATTTTTTTAAAATTTTTTCAGAAGGAGTTTTGGCCCCAAAGTTGGTAGACGTGATCTACTGCCAACAAACATGTAAAATCTCAAATGCTCTTTAAGGGGGTATGAGTTCTTGAGGTTTGGTGAGGGATAAGGGGCCAATATAAGGGCCAAGTACCAGCACCCATCGCACATCATGTCCGCACACCACCCGCCCCCCAAATGTGGAAACCCCAATGCCGTTGGTCAGGTTCTCTAGCGATGCACTAACGATGGTGCCCTGGGTTAAAAAAAAATCGACACCACCACATGCACGAGCCCAGCATGTGCACCCATAACCGTCGGTTCGGTCCAATCTTACATTGGGAATGAACTCCGTATGCTTAGACTAGGAATGAACTCCGTATGCCTAAGTCAACCCACGAAACGAGCGTGCGGGTGCTCAGCCCGCCGAGGGGCGGGATGCGCAAGCCAAAGATCGGTCGGGTCCCCTCCAGCGTGCTGCCGATGCTACTACCCTAACCCTTGGTCCGGTCTGATCTTAGACTGGGAATGAACTCCATATGCCTAAGCCAACCGACAAAACGAGCGGGCAGGTGAGCACTACGCCGGCCAGAGAGGCGAGATGTGCAAGCCGTGGATTGATAGGGTGGTAGGTGGGTTTAGGTCCATCTTCATATTTCTACCGTGCCAATACCATTTTTATGGCTTGTAAATTCATACAATGGTCCTTTAAGCCTTCATGTGAAGTTTCAAGGCAAGACGACTCGTTTTCTATTTTTCATGATTTTCAAAACTTTTTACGGTTCGGGATTGTTTTAAAATTTTTTCAGAAGGAGTTTTGGCCCCACACTTGGTAGATGTGATCCTTGTATTTTTGTTGGCATGCACAAAAAAATACAGCTAAAAACTCGAAGTGTACAAGATTTTGTGAACATTTGAGAAAAGTGTTCCCATTTCAGACACTTTAATGGCTACTGGCAGCAAACCTGTAAATTCTCAAATGGTCTTTAAGGGGGTGTGAATTGTCGAGGTTTGATGAGGGATAGGGGGCCAATATAAGGGCCAAGTACCACCACCCATCGCACATCATGTGTGCACACCCCTTGCCCCCCCAATCGCCTAACCCTAATGCCACTGGTTCGGTTCTCCGGTGATGCTCCGATGATGGTGCCCCGAGCAAAAAAAAATGTGGCACCAGCACATGCCCGAGCCTAGCATGTGCACCCGCAACCCTCGGTCTGGTCCGATCTTACACTGGGAATGAACTTCGTATGCTTAGACTAGGAATGAACTCCGTATGCCTAAGTCAACCCACGAAACGAGTGTGCGGGCGCTCAGCTGGCCAGAGGGGCAGGATGAACAAGTCGGGCATTGGCCGAGTCCCTCCCTACCTGTTGCCGATCCTACTACTGCAACCCTCAGTCCAGTCTAATCTTAGACTAGGAATGAGTATGCCTAAGCCAACTAACGAAACGAGCAGGCGTGCGGGCACTACATCGACCAGAGAGGTGGGATGCGCAAGCCGTGGATCGATAGGGTGGTAGGTGGGTTTAGGCACATCTTCATATATTTTACTGTGCCAATGCCATTTTTATAGCTTGTAAATTCATACAGTGGTCCCTTAAGCCTTCATGTGAAGTTTCATGGCAAGACGACTCGTTTTCTATTTTTCACGATTTTCAAAATTTTTTACGATTCGAGATTTTTTTTAAATTTTTTTAGAAGAATTTTTGGCTCCATACTTGGTAGACGTGATCCTTGTATTTTTTTTTGGCATGCACAAAAAAATTCAGCTAAAAACTCGAAGTGTACAGGATTTAGTGACCATTTGAAAAAAGTGTCCCCATTTCAGACACTTAATGGCTACTGGCAGCAAACCTATAAAATCTCAAATGCTCTTTAAGGGGGTGTGAGTTCTAGAGGTTTGATAAGGGATAGGGGGCCAATATAAGGGCCAAGTACTAGCACCCATCGTACATCATGTGCGAACAACCCCCCTGCCCCCCAAATCACCGGAACCCTAATGCCGTCGATCAGGTTCTCCGGTGATGCTCCGGTAATGGTTCCCCGAGCGAAAAAAAATATGGCACCAGCACATACCCGAGCCTAGCATGTGCACGCGCAACCCTCGATCTGGTCCGATCTTACACTGGAATGAACTCCGTATGCTTAGACTGGGAATGAACTCCGTAGGCCTAACTGAACCCACGAAACGAGCGTGCGGGCGCTTAGCCGGCCAGAGGGGCAGGATACGCAAGCCGGGGGTCGGCCGGGTCCCCCCTACGTGCTGCCGATCCTACTGCCACAACCCTTGGTCCGGTCCAATCTTAGACTGGGAATGAACTCCGTATACCTAAGCCAACCGACGAAATGAGCGGGCGGGCGGGCACTACACCGGCCAGAGTGGCGGGATGCGTAAGTCGTGGATCGATAGGGTGGTAGGTGGGTTTAGGCACAACTTCATATTTTTTCCATGCCAATGCCATTTTTATGGCTTGTAAATTCATATAATGGTCCCTTAAGCCTCCATGTGAAGTTTCATAGCAAGACGACTCGTTTTCTATTTTTCATGATTTTCAAAATTTTTTACGGTTCGAGATTTTTTTAAAATTTTATCAAAAGGAGTTTTGGCCCCACACTCAGCAGACATGATCCTTGTATTTTTTTTGGCATGCACAAAAAAATTCAGCTAAAAACTCAAAGTGTATAGGATTTTGTGACCATTTGAAAAAAGTGTCCCCATTTCAGACACTTTAATGGCTACTGGCAGCAAACCTGTAAAATCTCAAATGGTCTTTAAAGGGGTGTGAGTTCTAGAGGTTTCATGAGGGATAGGGGGTCAATATAAGGGCCAAGTACCAGCACCCATCGTACATCATGTGCGCACAACCCCACCCGCCCCCCCAATCGCGGGAACCCCAATGCCGCCGATCAGGTTCTTCGACGATGGTGCCCCGAGCGAAAAAAAATGTGGCACCAGCATATGCACGAGCCCAGCATGTGCACCCATAACCCTCAGTCCAGTCCAATCTTACACTGAGAATGAACTTCGTATGCCTAGATTGGGAATGAACTCCGTATGCCTAACTGAACCCACGAAATGAGTGTGCGGTCTCTCAGCCGGCCAGAGGGGCAGGATGCGCAAGCCGAGGATCGGCCGGGTTCCCCCTATGTGCCGCTGATCCTACTGCCACAACCTTTGGTCCGGTCTGATCTTAGACTGGGAATGAACTCCGTATGCCTAAGCCAACCGACGAAACGAGCGGGCGAGCAAGCACTACGTCGGCCAGAGAGGCGAGATGCGCAAGCCGTGGATCGATAGGCTGGTAGGTAGGTTTAGGCACATCTTCATATTTCTGCCATGCCAATGCTAATTTTATGGCTTGTAAATTCATACAATGGTCCCTTAAGCCTTCATGTGAAGTTTCATGGCAAGACTACTCATTTTTTATTTTTCATGATTTTTGAAACTTTTTATGATTCGGGATTTTTTTAAAATTTTTTCAGAAGGATTTTTGGCCCCAAACTTAACAGTCGTGATCCGTGTATTTTTGTTGGCATGCATAAAAAAATTCAGCTGAAAACTCGAAGTGTACAGGATTTTGTGACCATTTGAAAAAAGTGTCCCCATTTCAAACACTTTAATGGCTACTGGCAGCAAAACTGTAAAATCTCAAATGCTCTTTAAGGGGTGTGAGTTCCTAAGGTTTGAAGAGGGATGGGGGGCCAATATAAGGGCTAAGTACCAGCACCCATCGCACATCATGTGCGCACACCCCCTGCCCCCAATTGCCGGAACCCAATGCCGTCGGTCAGGTCTTCTGGTGATGCTCCGACGATCGTGCCCCGGGTGAAAAAAATGTCACACCAGCACATGCCCGAGCCCAGCATGTGCACCTGCAACCCTCTATCCGGTCTGATCTTACACTGGGAATGAACTCCGTATGCTTAGACTGGGAATGAACTCCATATGCCTAAGTCAACCCACGAAACGAGCGTGCGGGCGCTCAGCTGGCCAGAGGGGCGGGATGCATAAGCCGAGGATCGTCGAGTCCACCCTAAGTGCTGCTGATCCTACTGCCACAACCCTCGGTCTGGTCCAATCTTAGACTGGGAATGAACTCCGTATGCCTAAGCCAATCGACGAAACGAGCGGGAGAGCGGGCACTGCGTCGGCCAGAGAGGCGGGATGTGTAAGCCATGGATCGATTGGGTGGTAGGTGGGTTTAGGCACATCTTCATATTTCTACCATTACAATGCCATTTTTATGGCTTGTAAATTCATACAATGGTCCCTTAAGCCTTCATGTGAAGTTTCATGGCAAGACGACTCGTTTTCTATTTTTCACGTTTTTTAAAACTTTTTACGGTTTAGAATTTTTGTAAAATTTTTTCAGAAGGAGTTTTAGCCCCAAACATGGTAGACGTGATCCTTGTATTTTTGTTGGCATGCATAAAAAAATTCAGCTGAAAACTCGAAGTGTACAAGATTTTGTGAGCATTTGAAAAAAGTGTCCCCATTTCAAACTCTTTAATGGCTATTGGTAGCAAAATTGTAAAATCTCAAATGCTCTTTAAGGGGGTGTGAGTTCTCGAGGTTTTAAGAGGGATAGGGGGCCAATATAAAGGCTAAATACCAGCACCCATCGTACATTATGTGTGCACACCCCCAGCATGTGCACCCGTAACCCTTGGTTCGGTCTGATCTTGCATTGGGAATGAACTCCGTATGCTTAGGCTGGGAATGAACTCCGTATGCCTAGGCCAACCGACGAAATGAGCGGGCGGGCGGGCACTACGCCGGTCAGAGAGGCGGGATGTGCAAGCCGTGGATCGATAGGGTGGTAGGTGGGTTTAGGCACATCTTCATATTTCTGCCATGCCAATGCCATTTTTATGGCTTGTAAATTCATACAATGGTCCCTTAAGCCTTCATGCGAAGTTTCATGGCAAGACGACTCGTTCTCTATTTTTCACGATTTTTAAAACTTTTTACGGTTCGGGATTTTTTAAAAAAATTTTCAGAAGGAGTTTTGGCCCCACACTTGGTAGACGTGATCCTTGTATTTTTTTTGGCAAGCACAAAAAAATTCAGCTAAAAACTCGAAGTGTACAGGATTTTGTGACCACTTGAAAAAAAGTGTCCCCATTTCAGACACTTTAATGGCTACTAGCAGCAAACCTGTAAAATCTCAAATGCTCTTTAAGGGGTTGTGAGTTCTAGAGGTTTGATGAGGGATAGGGGGCCAATGTAAGGGCCAAGTACCAGCACCCATCGTACATCATGTGCGCACAACCCCGCCCCCCCAATCACGGGAACCCCAATGCCGCCGATCAGGTTCTCCGACGATGCTCTGACGATGGTGGCCCGAGCGAAAAAAAATGCGGCACCAGCACATGCCTGAGCCCAGCATGTGCACCCGCAACCCTCGGTCTGGTCCGATCTTAGACTGGGAATGAACTCTGTATGCTTAGACTGGGAATGAACTCCGTATGCCTAAGTCAACCCACGAAATGAACGTACGGGCGCTCAGTCGTGGATCGGTTGGGTCCCCCTCTAGGTGCTGTCAATACTGTTGCTGCAACCCTCAATCTGGTCTGATCTCAGACTGGGAATGAACTCCGTATGCCTAAGCCAAACGTCGGAACGTGTGGGCGGGCGAGCACTATGCTGACTAGAGAGGAAAGATGCACAAGCCGTGGATCGATAGGGTGGTAGGTGTGTTTAGGCACATCTTCATATTTCTACCATGCCAATGCCATTTTTATGGCTTGTAAATTCATACAATGGTCCCTTAAGCCTTCATGTGAAGTTTCATGGCAAGACGACTCGTTTTCTATTTTTCACGATTTTTAAAACTTTTTACGGTTCAGGATTTTTTTAAAATTTTTTTAGAAGGAGTTTTGGCCCCACACTTGGTAGACGTGGTCCATGTATTTTTTTTGGCATGCACAAAAAAATTCAGCTAAAAACTCGAAGTGTAAAGGATTTTGTGACCATTTGAGAAAAGTGTCCCCATTTCAGACACTTTAATGGCTACTGATGGCAAACCTGTAAAATCTCAAATGGTCTTTAAGGGGGTGTGAGTTCTCGAGGTTTGATGAGGGATAGGGGGCCAATATAAGGGCCAAGTACCAGCACCCATCACACATCATGTGCGCACACCCCCCCCCCCCAATCGTCGAAACCCCCAATGCCGCCGTTCAGGTTCTTCGGGCAAAAAAAAATGCAGCACCAGCACATGCCCGAGCCCAGCATGTGCACCCGCAACCACCGGTCCAGTCCAATCTTACACTGGGAATGAACTCCGTATGCTTAGACTGGGAATGAACTCCGTATGCCTAAGTGAACCCATGAAATGAGCGTGCCAGCGCTGACTCAGCCAGAGGGGCAGGATGCACAAGCCGAAGATCGACCGGGTCCCCCTCTGCATGCTGCCAATCTTGGAGCCATAACCCTCGGTCCAGACTGATCTTAGACTGGGAATGAACTCCGTATGCCTAAGCCAACCGATGAAACGAGAGGGTGGGCGGGCACTACGCCGGTCAGAAAGACGGGATGCGCAAGCGATGGATCGATAGGGTGGTAGGTGGGTTTAGGCACATCTTCATATTTTTGCCATGTCATTGCCATTTTTATGGCTTGTAAATTCATACAATTGTCCCTTAAGCCTTCATGTGAAGTTTCATGGCAAGACGACTCGTTTTTTGTTTTTCATGATTTTTAAAACTTTTTACAGTTCGGGATTTTTTTAAAATTTTTTCAGATGGAGTTTTGACCCCAAACTTGATAGACGTGATCCTTTTTTTTTTTTGGCAGGCACAAAAAAATTTAGCTAAAAACTCGAATTGTACAACATTTTGTGACCATTTGAAAAAAGTGTCCCCATTTCAGACACTTTAATGGCTACTGGCAGCAAACCTGTAAAATCTCAAATGCTTTTTAAGGGGGTGTGAGTTCTTGAGGTTTGATGAGTGATAGGGGGCCAATATAAGGGCCAAGTACTAGCACCCATCACACATCATGTGCGTACACCCCCCTGCCCCCCAAATCACCAGAACCCCCAATGCCGCCGGTCTGGTTCTCCGACGATGCTCCGATGATGGTGCCCCAACTGGGAACGAACTTCGTATGCTAAGACTGGGAATGAACTCCGTATGCGTAAGTCAACCACGAAACGAGTGTGCGGGTGCTCAGCTGGCCAGAGGGGCAGGATAAGCAAGTCGAGGATCGATCGGGTCCCCCTCTACGTGTTGTCGATCCTGCTGCTGCAACCTTCGGTCTGATCCAATCTTAGACTAGTAATGAAGTCTGTATGCCTAAGCCAACCGACGAAATGAGCGGGCGGGTGGGCACCACACCGGCCAGAGAGACGGGATGCACAAGCCGTGGATCGATAGGGTGGTAGGTGGGTTTAGGCAATCTTCATATTTTTGCCCTACAATGCCATTTTATGGCTTGTAAATTCATACAATGGTCCCTTAACCTTCATGTGGAAGTTTCATGCAAGACGACTCGTTTCTATTGTTCACAATTTTTGAACTTTTTACGGTCAAGATTTTTTAAAATTTTTTTCAGAGGGAGTTTTGACCCCAAACTTGGTAGACGTGATCCTTGTATTTTTGTTAGCATGCATAAAAAAATTCAGCTAAAAACTCGAAGTGTACAGGATTTTGTGACCATTTGAAAAAAGTGTCACCATTTCAGACACTTTAATGGCTACTGGCAGCAAACCTGTCAAATCTCAAATGCTCTTTAAGGGGGTGTGAGTTCTCGAGGTTTGATGAGGGATAGGGGGCCAATATAAGGGCCAAGTACCAGCACCCATCGCACATCATGTGCGCACACCCCCCCCGCCTCCCCAAATCACCGGAACCCCCAATGCCGTCGGTCAGGTTCTCCGGCGATGCTCCAGTGATGGTGCCCTAAGCGAAAAAAAATGTGGCACCAGCACATGTCCAAGCCCAGCATGTGCACCTGCAACCCTCAGTCCGGTCCGATCTTACACTGGGAATGAACTCTGTGTGCTTAAATTGGGAATGAACTCCGTATGCCTAAGTCAACCCACGAAATGAGAGTGTGGGTGCTTAGCCGGCCAGAGGGGCAGGATGCGTAAGCTGGGGATCAGTCGGGTCCCCCTCTGTATCCTGCTGATCTTGCTGCCACAACCCTCAGTCTGGTTTGATTTTAGATTGGGAATAACTCCGTATGCCTAAGCCAACCAACAAAACGAATGGGCGGGCGGGCACTACGCCAGCCAGAAAGGCGACATGCGCAAGCTGTGGATCGATAGGGTGGTAGGTGGGTGTAGGTGCATCTTCATATTTCTGCCATGCCAATGCCTTTTTTATGGCTTGTAAATTCATACAATGGTCCCTTAAGCCTTCATGTGAAGTTTCATGGCAAGACAACTCGTTTTCTATTTTTCACGATTTTTGAAACGTTTTACAGTTCAGGATTTTTTTAAAATTTTTTCAGAAGGAGTTTTGGCCCCAAACTTGGTAGACGTGATCCTTGTATTTTTATTGGCATGCACAAAAAAATTCAGCAAAAAAATCGAAGTGTACAGGATTTTGTGACCATTTGAAAAAACTGTCCCCATTCCAGACGCTTTAATCGCTACTGGCAGTAAACCCGTAAAATCTCAAATGCTCTTTAAGGGGGTGTGAGTTCTGAAGGTTTGATGAGGGATAGGGGGCCAATATAAGGGCCAAATACCAGCACCCATCGCACATCATGTGCACACACCCCCCGCCCCCCAAATCGTCGGAACCTCCGACGTCGCCGGTCAGGTTCTCCGGCGATGGCGCCCTGGGCAAAAAAAATGCGGCACCAGCACATGCCCATGCCCAGCATGTCACCTGCAAGCCTTTATCCGGTTTGATCTTACACTGGGAATGAACTTCGTATGCTTAGACTGGGAATGAACTCCGTATGCCTAAGTCTACCCACGAAACGAGCGTGCTGGCACTTAGCCAGCCAGAGGGGCAGGATGCGTAAGCCGGGGATCGGCCGGGTCCCCCACTGTATGCAGCCGATCTTACTGCTGCAACCCTCGATTCGGTCTGATCTTAGACTAGGAATGAACTCCGTATGCCTAAGCCAACTGACGAAACGAGCTGGCGGGCGGGCACTACGTCGGCCAGAGAAGCGGGATGCGCAAGCCGTGGATCGATAGGGTGGTAGGTGGGTTTAGGCACATCTTCATATTTCTGCCATGCCAATGCCATTTTTATGGCTTGTAAATTCATACAATGGTCCCTTAAGCCTTAATGTGAAGTTTCATGGCAAGACGACTCATTTTCTATTTTTCACGATTTTTGAAACTTTTTACAGTTCGGGATTTTTTTAAAATTTTTTTAGAAGGATTTTTGGCCCCAAACTTGATAGACGTGATCCTTGTATTTTTGTTGGGATGCACAAAAAAATTCAGCTAAAAACTCGAAGTGTACAGGATTTTGTGACCATTTGAAAAAAGTGTCCCATTTCAGACACTTTAATGGCTACTGGCAGCAAACCTGTAAAATCTCAAATGCTCTTTAAGGGGGTGTGAGTTCTCAAGGTTTGATGAGGGATAGGGGGCCAATATAAGGGCAAGTACCAACACCCATCACATATTGTCGTAACGGTTTTGGGACTGCCCCTCACAATGCCTATAAATTGGTACCATTTAATTACGCGCTATTTTCAGTGTTGGATAAAAATGATTTTAATTTGAAATTTAACACTAATTCCCTTCACTTGAATAAAATTTTGCTAAAATATTTATTTAGAAATATTGAGAAAATCTTTAAGTTAAATAATTATCTTAAAATTCTCCAACATCTAGGCAGAATTTAAAATAACTCTTTTTACTTAAGATTTAACACAATAATCCATAAAATAAAATAACAATCTTTATAGAAAATAATTGTTAGTGACTCTCCAACGTCTAGGCAGAGTACCAAGAATTATTTCTTTCGAAATGTTATTTTTATTTTATTTTATAATATCATAATTTTTTTTAAAAAGTAGTACAAATAAAAAATTAAAGATAGAATAGTACAAATAAATACTAGTAATAACATGCTAATGTGTGTATGTCAATGAATGTTATGTAAAATGAAATGTAATTTAAAAGTTGGATTCTTGAGTATAATAAGACCACCCTAACTCTCCAACATCTAGGCAGAGCTTAGGTGCGACTGTTTATATTTAAGCTCCCAATTTACTATTATACTTTTTATTTATTAATCTTATTGTTGATGCAAATTAAGAAATCGTGTGAAAAGACTTAATGAAGTAAAATTTTCTAAATACCCCATCATCTAGGCAGCATTCGGGAACAAATTGCTTCAAATAGAATTTTCACACTTGACTTTAGGATTTTTAGGACTTTGGATTTTAAGAGGTTTTGAATTTTAGGGGATTTTGGATTTTTAGGGGTTTTAAAAACTTAGGATTTTGAAAATTAAAAATTAGTGTTTAAGATTTAAGTAAAACGTGAACATCTCTAAAAATCCCATCATCTAGGCGGACTTTCGGAGCAAATTCAATTTTTTATAATTTTTCAAAACTAATTAAAAATTTCTTACGTGTTTTTTTATGAAAATTTATTCATTATAATTCCCTAACATCTAGGCGGAATTATCTTTTAGAAAAATAATTTTTATTCCCTTCAACATCTAGGCAGGGAAAATAATAATAATAATAATAATAATAATAAATATTTTTTGTGAACATTTTTAATATATTTTTAACTATTATTTGTTTTCAATTTTATTATTATTAAAACAATTAAACATTTATTCTAACAAATTTAGAAATTTATCATGCATAAATATAAAAATATACTTAAAATAACAAAAATAATAATATAAAAAAATTAAAAAATTAAAAAAAAATTTTTTTACCTGAACCGGACCGATCAACGATCCGGTCAGTGCTGGTCTGGACTGGTTCTACGATTCGATAGGTGGTTCGGGCGGTCCAGTGGTTCGGACCGGCTCAGACCGGTTCACTGGATCGGTTCAAGGTTGGATGAAGCGAGTTGACGGGTCAGTTTACGAAGATCTCGGATCAGGGTCCACGCACGGATCCTCTTTGGTTAAAACAGTGTCGTTTTTGGTCTTTCCCTAAACGATGGCATTTTGAGATTTTGCTTTACTATATATAGCTGAAGATTTTTTTTGGTTCATTTGGTTTTTGTTTCAGAAAAAAAGGGAGAGAAGGAGAGAGAGAGCTGGGGGAGAGGTCTGGCCGTCCATCGTTCGGTCGTCGGGCCACCACTCCAGTCGTTGCCTGGGTCAATGCTGACGGTGGTCGCTGGTGACCAAAAAATGCCAAAATACTTTCAGAACTGCTCTTCAATGCGCTCTTTTAAGATCTGACCTCCTTTTTGTCGAGATCGAGGCTCAAAGTTTCTGTTTTCAATTTTTTTTTTGTTTTGTTGAAGCAAGATTGATCTATTTTCTTGCTTTTGTAGGTAGCTTCGGCGCTGGGTTCCTCCCTGCGGGGATGACTATGGTTTTTGTTTTTTTTTTTGTAGTTTTTTTGACAGAATCTCCCCCTCCTTCTTTTCTGTCCGTTTTGGCTTTGCTATGAGCTCTATTTATAGAGCTCCAGCCATATGTGTTTGGAGGGAAGGGCATGGGGCTCGATCACGGGATGTAAACACGAGCCTGCCTCTTTATTTTTCTATATTTTTTGGTAGTAGGGTAGGATGAACAGGGTATGTGATGGGTGGTGGGCCTGGTGGCAGTGGCGGCACCACTGCCATCTTCAATTATTTTTCTTTTTTTTTTGTTTTTCTGCTATTTTTTTGTATTTATTTTTTTGTATTTCATATAATATTATTATTTTTATTTTTGAGGACAAAATTGATGTCAACAACTGCCCCTCTTTGCACATTACTGAGAATCAGGAATAGGGCAAAGACAAAGACAACGATTTTGTTCGAAAATGGATCGTGAATTTTTTTTTTTAAACAAAACAATTGGATGACACCGCAAGTTAAAAAAAATAATAAATCGATTGAGATAACACACGTGAATCAAAATTATGCCCGGAGATCTTACAAAATAGACTGGGATAACATCGCAGTCAAAAGATAAAGCATCGATCGAGATAACATCGCAAATCGAAATTATGTCCGAAGGTCTTACAAAATTGACTGGGATAACATCGTAAGTCAAAAGATAAGGAATCGATCGGGATAACATCGCAAATCAAAATTACACTCAGAGGTCTTAAGAATCAAACCTGGAGGTCTTATAGAATCATGCTCGGAGGTCTTACAGAATCGACTGGAATAAAATCCTAAGTCGAAAGATAAGGAATCGATCAGGATAACATCGCGAATCGAAATTATGCCCCGAGGTCTTAGAAATCGTGCTCGAAGGTCTTACAGAATCATGTCCGGAGGTCTTACAGAATTGACTCGGGTAACATTGCAAGTCAAAAATAAAGAATCGATCAGGACAACACCACAAATCAAAATTATGCCTAGAGGTCTTACAAATCTCAAAATCTTTGAATGCTCCTTATAATCAGAAGCGATGAAACTGTAAAATTTGAAAATCTTTTAATCTTGAAAGTCATGCGCAGAGGCTTTTAGAGATTATGCCCGGAGGTTTTACAAATCTCAAAATCTTTAAATGCTCCTCATAATCAGAGGCAATGAATCTTTAAATTTTGAAATTTTTTTTTGAAAATGTTTTTTTTTTTCAATCAGATTTAATGAATGCAATCAATGATACAAATGTCCATAATGATGCTAATGGAAATGTTGATAAAAATATAAATTTCAATACAAATGCAAGGATGCGAATGCTTGATGCAACTATATTTGACAATGACAATGTTCTTTTCATGTAAATGCTTCTATAAATACCTTTTCTTAGGATGCGGATGCCATAGTTTTGCAAATATGAAAAAAAAATTTTATGGTGCGAATGCAATATCTTGTGCAAGTGCAAATGCAAGTGATGCAAATGCAAATGTCTTTCTTGTAGTACAGATATAAGTGATGCAAATGCAAATATCCCTTTCATGATGCACAGATAAGCGATGCAAATTTGAATATCTCTTTTTTGTTTTAGGTTAAATGTCTTTCTCATGATACAAGTAATGCAAATGCAAGATCTTTCAAAAGATTATGTATCGAGAAATTTTATTATGGATAGAACTTTAAAACTCTAAAACTTCTTTTGGGGCTAAATAAACTTGGCTTAAATTTATTGAAGGGCAGCTAAACTGGGCTTAAATCTTCATTTGAAGCCAGATAAACTAGGTTTAAAACCTCATTAATGGCCAGATGAACTGGGCTTAAAGCTTCATTAATGGCCAGATAAACTGGGCTTAAAGTTTCATTGAGAGCCAGATAAACTGGGCTTAAAGCTTCATTAATGGCTAGATAAACTAGGCTTAAATATCATTGATGGCCAGATAAACTGGGCTTAAATCTTATTTGAGGCCAGATAAACTGGGCTTAAATTTTCATTGATGGCCAGATAAACTGGGCTTAAAACTTCATTAATGGCCAGATAAACTGGGCTTAAATTTTATTTATTTTATTTTATTCCTTTTTAGAA
>NW_019168099.1:0-32804 GCF_002303985.1 Durio zibethinus
CACTGGTAAGCTCTTCCATCCGCTAGCGCATGGCCTCTATGCCATCGCGTAAGGTCCACACTTCAACCTCCAAGGTCTGGTTCTTTTTGGTGAACAAGTCCAAGCCTTTGTTGAGAGCAGCTTCTAGCTCACTTTGGATCTCTTTCCCCATAGAGTCTAGCGATGCAATGTGAGTCTCTACTTCCTCAAGCTTCTCCCCCATGTCACCTACGGTCACCTCCACCTTGGCCAGCCTATCGTCCATAGTAGACTAGATATCTCTAGAACTGGCTTTCTTGCCTCTTCCCGGCCATGCTCCTGGGCCTCTAGTTGTTGGCTAGCAACGTCACTTTGGGATGCCATCTTCTCAATCACGATCTAACCTTCACAACACAAACATGCAAAATCGAACTTGCTCTGATACCAACTGTCACGGGCTTTGACCTTAGACTCAGAATCCATGTGGCCTTATTCTTGGAATCTCCTCCTTTGTGCCTAAGTCAACCTAAAACAGAAGCATGCGAGCACCAAAACAATGGGAAGGGCTGATTACGCAAGTTAAAGTGAAATAGATAAGAAGACAGAATTCTGGAAATGCTGTTGTATTCACTGAAACAGAAGTGTTTGATGGTGTACAAATGAGGGTGGAGTAGCCCTCTATTTATAGTAGAGGCTCCAGCTACAACTTAATGGCCTATCCCTAGAATAAAGGCTAAAATCATGGGATTACAATCAATTAGGATGCTAACTCCTGATTTTTAGGGTCAACCAAATCTGCCAGGATGCTCTTGCCTATTTCTAGAAGCTTCTCTTGCATGTCCAGCACCTTGGGCCCTTCTAGATGTGCTGTGGGCGGCTTGTATGCTAGGCCTTGGTCTCATGGGCTGGCCTACAAGTCGGGTGGGCATTCTGAGCTCGTTTGCTAGACTTTGCGCACAGATACCCGTCAGCACGCCTGGTCTGTGGGCCTCAACCTCTGGCTAGCCTGTTGGTCTACCTGATGTGCATGGCACACCCGCCCAAGATGTGACACAGAGGGGAACCGACCGATCCCCGGCTTAAGCATCCTGCCCCTTTGGTCGGCTAAATGCTCGCACGCTCGTTTCGTGGGTTGACTTAGGCATACAGAGTTCATTCCCAGTGTAAGATCGGACCAGACTGAGGGTCGTAGATGCACATGCTGGGCTCGGGCATGTGCTGGTGTCACATTTTTTTTTCGCCCGAGGCAGCATCGTCAGAGCATCACCGGAGAACCTGACCGACGGGATTGGGGTTCCGACGATTGGGGGGTGGAGAGGGGTGTGCGCACATGATGGGTGATGGGTGCTGGAACTTGGCCCTTATATTGGCCCCCTATCCCTCATCAAACCTCAGGAACTCACACCCCCTTAAAGAGCGTTTGAGATTTTACAGGTTTGCTGCCAGTAGCCATTAAAGTGTCTGAAATGGGGACACTTTTTTCGAATGGTCACAAAATCCTGTACACTTTGAGTTTTTAGCTGAATTTTTTTATGCATACGAACAAAAATACAGGGATCATGTCTACCAAGTTTGGGGCCAAAACTCCTTCTGAAAAAATTTTTAAAAAATCCTGAACCGTAAAAAGTTTCAAAAATCGTGAAAAATAGAAAACGAGTCATCTTGCCATAAAACTTCACATGAAGGCTTAAGAGACCATTGTATGAATTTACAAGCCATAAAAATGGCATTGGCAGGGTAGAAATATGAAGATGTGCCTAAACCCACCTACCACCTTATCGATCCACGGCTTGCGCATCCCGCTTCTCTGGCTGACGTAGTGCCCGCCCGCCCATTCATTTCGTCGGTTGGCTTAGGCATACGGAGTTCATTCCCAGTCTAAGATCAGACCAGACCAAGGATTGCAACAGTAGGATTGGCAGCATGTAGGGGGGACCTGACCGATCCTCGACTTGCGCATCCTGCCCCTCTGGCTGGCTGAGCGCCCGCACGCTCGTTTCGTGGGTTGACTTAGGCATACGAAGTTCATTCCTAATCTAGGCATACGAAGTTCATTCCCAGTGTAAGATCGGACCGAATTGAGGGTTGTGGGTGCACATGCTAGGCTTGGGCATGTGCAGGGGCCGTATTTTTTTTCGCCCGGAGCACCATCGTCGGAGTATCGTCGGAGAACCTGACCAACGGCATTTGGGTTCCGACGATTGGGGGGCGGGGGAAGGGGTGTGCGCACATGATGGGTGCTGGTACTTGGCCCTAATATTGACCCCCTATCCCTTATCAAACCTCGAGAACTCACACCCCCTTAAAGAGCATATGAGATTTTACAGCTTGCTGCCAGTAGCCATTAAAGTGTCTGAAATGGGGACACTTTTTTCAAATGGTCACAAAATCCTGTACACTTCAAGTTTTTAGCTGAATTTTTTTGTGCATGCCAACAAAAATACAAGGATCACATCTACCAAGTTTGGGGCCAAAAATCCTTCTGAAAAAATTTTTAGAAAATCTCGAACCGTAAAAAGTTTCAAAAATCGTGAAAAATAGAAAACGAGTCGTCTTGCCATGAAACTTCACATGGAGGCTTAAGGGACCATTGTATGAATTTACAAGCCATAAAAATGGCATTGGCATGGCAGAAATATGAAGATGTGCCTAAACCCACCTACCATCCTATCGATCCACGTATTGCACATCCCGCCTCGAGAACTCACACCTTCTTCAAGAGCATTTGAGATTTTACAGGTTTGCTGCCAGTAGCCATTAAAGTGTCTAAAATGGGGACACTTTTGTCAAATGTTCACAAAATCCTATACACTTCGAGTTTTTAGCTGAATTTTTTTGTGCAAGCCAACAAAAAAAAAGGATCACGTCTACCAAGTGTGGGGCCAAAACTCCTTTTGAAAAAATTTTAAAAAAATCCCAAACTGTAAAAAGTTTCAAAAATCGTGAAAAATAGAAAACGAGTCGTCTTGCCATGAAACTTCACATGAAGGCTTAGGGGACTATTCTATGAATTTACAAGCCATAAAAATGGCATTGGCACGGTAGAAATATGAAGATGAGCCTAAACCCACCTATCACCCTATCGATCCATGGCTTGCGCATCCCGCCTCTCTGGTCGGCATAGTGCCCGCCCGCTCTCTCATTTCGTCGGTTGGCTTAGGCACGCGGAGTTCATTCCCAGTCTAAGATCAGACCAGATTAAGGGTTAGAGCAGTAGGATCAGCAGCACGTAGGGGGGACCTGATCGATCCCCGGCTTGCGCATCCTGCCCCTTTGGCTGGCTAAGTGCCCGCACATTCGTTTCATGGGTTGACTTAGGCATACGACGTTCATTCCCAATCTAAGCATACGGAGTTCATTCCCAGTGTAAGGTCAGACCAGACCGAGGGTTGCGGGTGTCACATTTTTTTTTCGCTCAAGGCACCATCGTCGGAGCATCGTCGGAGAACCTGACCGGTGGCATTGGGGTTCCGGCGATTGGCGGGGCGGGGGGTGTGCGCACATGATGTACGATGGGTGCTGGTACTTGGCCCTTCTATTGGCCCCCTATCCCTCATCAAACCTCGAGAACTCACAACCCCTTAAAGAGCATTTGAGATTTTACAGGTTTGCTACCAGTAGCCATTAAAGTGTCTGAAATGGAAACACTTTTTTCAAATGGTCACAAAATCCTGTACACTTCCAGTTTCTACATGAATTGTTTTATGCATGCCGACAAAAATACAAGGATCACGTCTACCAAGTGTGGGCCAAAACTCCTTCCAAAAAAATTGTAAAAAAATCCAGAACCGTAAAAAGTTTTGAAAATTATGAAAAATAGAAAACGAGTCGTCTTGCCATGAAACTTCACATGAAGGCTTAAGGGACCATTGTATGAATTAACAAGCCATAAAAATGGCATTGGCATGGTAGAAATATGAAGATGTGCCTAAACTCACCTACCACCCTATCGATCCACGACTTGTGCATCCCGCCTCTCTGGCCGACGTAGTGCTCGCCCGCCCACTCATTTCGTCGGTCGGCTTAGGCATATGGAGTTCATTCCCAGTATAAGATTAGATCAGACTGAGGGATGTGGCAACAGGATTGGCAGCACATAGGGGCGGACCCGTCCGATCCCAGGCTTGGGCTTCCTGCCCCTCTGGCCGGTTGAGCGCTTGCACGCTCATTTCGTGGGTTGACTTAGGCATACGGAGTTTATTCCCAGTCTAAGTATATGGAGTTCATTCCCAGTGTAAGATCGGACCAGATGGAGGGTTACGAGTACACATGCTAGGCCCGAGCATGTGCTGGAGCCACATTTTTTTCGCCCGGGGCACCATCGTCGGAGCATCACTAGAGAACCTGACCGACGGCATTGGGTTGCAACGATTGGGGGGGCGGAGGCTGTGCGCACATGATGTGCGTTGGGTGCTGGTACTTGGACCTTATATTGTTCCCCTATCCCTCATCAAACCTTGAGAACTCACACCCCCTTAAAGAGCATTTGAGATTTTACAGGTTTGCAGCCAGTAGCCATTAAAGTGTCTTAAATGGGGACACTTTTTTCAAATGGTCACAAAATCCTGTACACTTCGAGTTTTTAGCTGAATTTTTTTATGCATGCCAAAAAGGAATACAAGGATCACGTCTACCAAGTTTGGGGTCAAAATTCCTTCTGAAAAAATTTTAAAAAAATCTCAAACCGTAAAAAGTTTCAAAAATCATGAAAAATAGAAAACGAGTCGTCTTACCATGAAACTTCACATTAAGGCTTAAGCGACCATTGTATGAATTTACAAGCCATAAAAATGGCATTGGCATGGCAGAAATATGAAGATGTGCTTCAACCCACCTACCACCCTATCGATCCACGGCTTGCACATCTCGTCTCTCTGGCCGACGTAGTGCTTGCCAACCCGCTCGTTTTGTCAGTTGGCTTAGGCATACGGAGTTCATTCCTAGTCTAAGATCAGACCAGACAGAGGGTTACAGCAGTAGGATCGACAGCACGCTCGTTTCATGGGTTGACTTAGGCATACGGAGTTCATTCTCAGTCTAAGCGTACAGAGTTCATTCCTAGTGTAAGATCGGACCAGACTGAGGGTTACGGGTGCACATGCTAGGCTTGGGCATGTGCTGGTGCCGCATTTTTTTTCGCCCGGCGCACCATCGCCGGAGTATCACCAGAGAACCTGACCGATGGCATTGGGGTTCCGGCGATTGGGGGGCGGGGGGGTGTGCGCAGATGATGTGCAATAGGTGCTGGTACTTGGCCCTTATATTGGCCCGCTATCTCTCATCAAACCTCAAGAACTCACACCCCCTTAAAGAGCATTTGAGATTTTATAGGTTTGCTGCCAGTAGCCATTAAAGTGTCTGAAATGGGGACACTTTTTTCAAATGGTCACAAAATCCTGTACACTTCAAGTTTTTAGCTGAATTTTTTTATGCAAGCCAAAAAAAATACAAGGATCATGTCTACCAAGTTTGGGGCCAAAAATCCTTCTGAAAAAATTTTAAAAAAAATCTTGAACTGTAAAAAGTTCTGAAAATCATGAAAAATAGAAAACGAGTTGTCTTGCCATGAAACTTCACATGAAGGATTAAGGGACCATTGTATGAATTTACAAGCCATAAAAATGGCATTCGCATAGAAAAAATATGAAGATGTGCCTAAACCCACCTACCACCCTATCGATCCACGGCTCGCGCATCGCACCTCTTTGATCCAGCATTGTGCTCGCCCACCCTTTCATTTTGTCAGTTGGCTTAGGCATACAGAGTCCATTTCCAATCTAAAATTGGACCAAATCAAGGGTTGCAGTTGTAGGATCGGTAGCACGCAGGGGGGACCCGACCGATCCCTGGCTTGCGCATCCTGCCACTCTGGCCGACTAAGCGCTCGCACGCTCGTTTCGTGGGTTGACTTATGCATACGGAGTTCATTCCCAGTCTAAGCATATGGAGTTCATTCCCAATGTAAGATCAGACTAGATTGAGGGTTGTGGGTGCACATGCTGGGCTCGGGCATTTTTTTTGCCCGGGGCACCATCGCCGGAGCATCGACGGAGAACCTGATCGGCGGCATCGGGGTTCCGACGCTTGGGGGGGCCGGGGGGTGTGTGCACATGATGTGCGATGGGTGCTGGTACTTGGCCCTTATATTGGCCCCCTATCCCTCATCAAACCTTGAGAACTCACACCCCCTTAAAGAGCATTTGAGATTTTACAGGTTTGCTGTTAGTAGCCATTAAAGCATCTAAAATGGGGACACTTTTTTCAAATGGTCACAAAATGCTGTACACTTTGAGTTTTTAGCTGAATTGTTTTGCGCATGCCAACAAAAATACAAGGATGATGTCTACCAAGTTTGGGGCCAAAACTCCTTCTGAAAGAATTTAAAAAAAATCCCAAACCGTAAAAAGTTTTGAAAATCATGAAAAATAGAAAACGAGTCGTCTTGCCATGAAACTTCACATGAAGGCTTAAGGGACCATTGTCTGAATTTACAAGCCATAAAAATGGCATTGGCATGGTAGAAATATGAAGATGTGCTTAAACCCACCTACCACCCTATTGATCGACGGCTTGCGCATCCCGCCTCTCTAGCAAGCGTAGTGCCCGCCCGCCCGCTTGTTCCGTCGGTTGGCTTAGGCATATGGACTTCGTTCCCAGTCTATGAACGAATCGGACCAAGGGTTACATAGCAAGATCAGTAGCATGCAGCAGGGACCCAGCCAATTCCTGACTTGTGCATCTTGCCCCTCTGGCCGGTTGAGCGCCCGCACGCTCGTTTCGTGGGTTGACTTAGGCATACGAAGTTCATTCCCAGTCTAAGCATATGGAGTTCATTCCCAATGTAAGATCAGATTAGACCGAGGGTTATGGGTGCACATGCTGGGCTCGGGCATGTGCTGGTGCCGCTTTTTTTTTCGCCCGAGGCACCATCACCGGAGCATCGTCGGAGAACCTAACCGACGACATTGGGGTTCGGCGATTGGGGGGGCGGGGGGTGTGCGCACATGATGTGCAATGGGTGCTGGTACTTGGCCCTTATATTGGCCCCCTATCCCTCTTTAAACCTCGAGAACTCACACCCCCTTAAAGAGCATTTGAGATTTTACAGGTTTGCTGCCAGTAGCCATTAAAGTGTCTGAAATAGGGACACTTTTTTGAAATGGTCACAAAATCCTGTACACTTCGAGTTTTTAGCTAAATTTTTTTGTGCATGCCAACAAAAATACAAGGATCACGTCTACCAAGTTTGGCACCAAAACTCTTTCTGAAAAAATTTTTGAAAAATCCCGAACCGTAAAAAGTTTCAAAAATCATGAAAAATAAAAAACGAGTCGTCTTGCCATGAAACTTCACAAGAAGGCTTAAGCGACCATTTTATGAATTTACAAGCCATAAAATGGCATTGGCATGGCAGAAATATGTAGATGTGCCTAAACCCACCTACCACCTGATCGATCCACGACTTGCGCATCCCGCATCTCTGGCCGGCGTAATGCCCGCCCGCTCACTCGTTTCATCGGTTGGCTTATGCATATGGAGTTCATTCCCAGTCTCAGATTGGACCGGACCGAGAGTTACAGTAGCAGGATTGGCAGCACATAGAGGGGTACCCGAGCGATCCCCGGCTTGCACATCCTGCCCCTCTGGTCGACTGAGCGCCCGCACGCTAATTTCGTGGGTTGACTTAGGAAAACGGAGTTCATTCTCAGTCAAAGCATACAGAGTTCATTCCCAGAGTAAGATCGGACTGGACCGAGGGTTGCGGGTGCACATGTTGGGCTTGGGCATGTGCTGGTGTCGCATTTTTTTCGCCCGGGGCACCATCACCGGAGAACCTGACCGACAGCATTGGGGTTTTGGTGATTAGGGGGTGGGGGTGGTGTGAGCACATGATTATCGATGGGTGCTGGTACTTGGCCCTTATATTGGCCCCCTATCCCTCATCAAACCTCGAGAACTCACACCCCCTTAAAGAGCATTTGAAATTTTACAGGTTTGCTCCCAGTAGCCATTAAAGTGTATGAAATGGGGACACTTTTTTCAAATGAACACAAAATCCTGTACACTTTGAGTTTTTAGCTGAATTGTTTTTGTGCATGCCAAAAAAAATTGAAGGATCACGTCTACCAAGTTTGGGGCCAGAACTCCTTCTGAAAAAATTTTCAAAAAATCCCAAACCGTAAAAAGTTTTGAAAATCATGAAAAATAGAAAACGAGTCATCTTGCCATGAAACTTCACAAGAAGGCTTAAGCGACCATTCTATGAATTTACAAGCCATAAAAATGGCAATGGCATGGCAGAAATATGAAGATGTGCCTAAACTAACCTACTACCCTATCGATCCACGGCTTGCTTATCCCACCTCTCTAGCAGTTGTAGTGCCCGCACGCCCGCTCGTTTCGTCGGTTGGCTTAGGCATACGGAGTTCATTCCCAGTCTAAGATCAGACTGCACCGAGGGTTGTAGTAGCAGGATCAGCAGTACGTAGGGGGGACCCGACCGATCCCCGGCTTGTGCATTCTGCCCTTCCGGTCGGCTGAGCACCCGTACGCTCGTTTTGTGTGTTGACTTAGGCATACGGAGTTCATTCCCAGCATAAGATCGGACTAGACTGAGGGTTACGAGTGCACATGCTGGGCTTGGGCATGTGCTGGTCTTGTCATGAAGGCTTAAGGGACCGTTGTATGAATTTACAAGCCATAAAAATAGCATTGGCACGGTAGAAATATGAAGATGTGCCTAAACCCACCGACCACCCTATCGATCCACGGCTTGCGCATCCCGCCTCTCTGGCCGACGTAGTGCCTGCTATTTCATTGGTTGGCTTAGGCATGCGGAGTTCATTCTCAGTCTAAGATCAGATCAGACCGAGGGTTGAGGTAGCAAGATTGGCAGCATGTAGAGGGGACCCGGTCGATCCTTGGCTTGCACATCTTGCCCTTCTGGCCAGCTGAGGGCCCGCATGTTCGTTTCATGGGTTGACTTAGGCATATGAAGTTCATTCCCAATCTAAGCATACGGAGTTCATTCCAAGTTTAAAATCGGAGTGGACCGAGAGTTGGGGGTGCACATGCTGGGCTTGGGCATGAGCTGGTGCCATTTTTTTTTTTCACTCGAGGCACCATCGCCGGAGCATCGCCGGAGAACCTGACCGGTGGCATTGAGGTTCCGGTGATAGGGGGGACGGGGGGGGTGTGCGCACATGATGTGCAATGGGTGCTGGCACTTGGCCCTTATATTGGCCCCCTATCCCTCATCAAACCTCGAGAACTCACACCCCCTTAAAGAGCATTTGAGATTTTACAGGTTTACTGCCAGTAGCCATTAAAGTGTCTGAAATGGGGACACTTTTTTCAAATGGTCACAAAATCTTGTACACTTCAAGTTTTTAGCTAAATTTTTTTTTGCATGTCAAGAAAAATACAAGCATCACGTCTACCAAGTTTGGGCCCAAAACTCCTTCTGAAAAATTTTTAAAAAAATCCCGAACCATAAAAAGTTTTAAAAATCGTGAAAAATAGAAAACGAGTCATCTTGCCATGAAACTTCACATGAAGGCTTAAGGGACCATTGTATGAATTTACAAGCCATAAAAATGGCATTGGCATGGTAGAAATATGAAGATGTGCCTAAACCCACCTACCACCCTATCGATCCACAGCTTGCGCATCTCGCCTCTCTGGCCGACGTAGTGCCCGCCCGTCCGTTTGTTTTATCGGTTGGCTTATGCATACGGAGTTCATTCTTAGTGTAAGATCGGACCGGACCAAGGGTTATGGCAGTAGGATCGATAGCACATAAGGGGACAGGGCGATCCTCGGCTTACGCATCCTGCCCCTTTGGCCGGTTGAGTGCCCACACGCTCATTTCGTGGGTTGACTTAGGCACACGGAGTTCATTCCCAGTCTAAGCATAGAGAGTTCATTCCCAGTGTAAGATCAGATCAGACTGAGGGTTGCAGGTGCACATGCACGGGCTCGGGCATGTGTTGGTGCCGTATTTTTTTTCACCTAGGGCACCATCGTCGGAGAATCACCAGAGAACCTAATCGACGGCATTGAGGTTCCAGCAATTGTGGGGGACGGGGGTGTGCGCACATGATGTGCGATGGGTGCTACTACTTGGCCCTTATATTGGTCCCCTATCCCTCATCAAACTTTGAGAACTCACACCCCCATAAATAGCATTTGAGATTTTATTGGTTTGCTGCCAGTAGCCATTGAAGTGTCTGAAATGGGGACACTTTTTTCAAATGGTCACAAAATCCTTTACACTTCGAGTTTTTAGCTAAATTTTTTTGTGCATGCCAAAAAAAATACTAGATCATGCCTACCAAGATTGGTGCCAAAACTCTTTTTGAAAAAATTTTTAAAAAATCCCGAACCATAAAAAGTTTCAAAAATCATGAAAAATAGAAAACGAGTCGTCTTGCCATGAAACTTCACATGAAGGCTTAAGGGACCATTGTATGAATTTACAAGCCGTAAAAATGGCATTGGCATGGCAGAAATATGAAGATGTGCCTACACCCACCTACCACCTATCGATCCACGGCTTGCGCTTCCCGTCTCTCTAGCCGACTTAGTGCACGTCCGCCCGCTCGTTTCATCGGTTGGCTTAGGCATACGGAGTTCATTCCCAGTCTAAGATTAGACCAGACCGAGGGTTGCAGTAGTAGGATTGGCAGCATGTAGGTGGGGACCCAGCTGATCCACGGCTTGCGCATCCTGCCCCTCTGGCCGATTGAGTGCCTCACGCTCATTTCGTGGGTTGACTTAAGCATACAGAGTTCATTCCCGGTCTAAGCATATAGAGTCCATTCCCAGCGTAAGATCGGACCAGACCAAGGGTTGCAGCTGCACATGCTGGGCTCGAGCATGTGCTGGTGCCATATTGTTTTTTTGCCTGGGGCACCATCACCGGAGCATCGTCGGAGAACTTGACCGGCGGTATTGGGGTTTCGACGATTGGGGGTGCGGGGGGGGGGGTGTGCGCACATGATGTGCGATGGGTGCTGGTACATGGCCCTTATATTGGCCCCGTATCCTTCATCAAACCTCAAGAACTCACACTCCCTTAAAGAGCATTTGAGATTTTATAGGTTTGCTGTCAGTAGCCATTAAAGTGTCTGAAATGGGGACACTTTTTTCCATTGGTCACAAAATCTTGTACACTTCGATCTTTTAGCTGAATTTTTTTGTGCATGCCAAAAAAAATACAAGGATCACATCTACCAAGTTTGGGGCCAAAACTCCTTCTAAAAAAATTTTTGAAAAAATCCCAAACCGTAAAAAGTTTTGAAAATCGTGAAAAATAGAAAACGAGTCGTCTTGCCATGAAACTTCACAAGAAGGCTTAAGCGACCATTCTATGAATTTACAAGGCATAAAAATGGCAATGGCATGGCAGAAATATGAAGATGTGCCTAAACTAACCTACTACCCTATCGATCCACGGCTTGCTTATCCCACCTCTCTAGCAGGCGTAGTGCCCGCACGCCCGCTCGTTTCGTCGGTTGGCTTAGGCATACGGAGTTCATTCCCAGTCTAAGATCAAACTGCACCGAGGGTTGTAGTAGCAGGATCAGCAGTACGTAGGGGGGACCCGACCGATCCCCGACTTGTGCATTCTGCCCTTCCGGTCGGCTGAGCGCCCGTACGCTCGTTTTGTGTGTTGACTTAGGCATACGGAGTTCATTCCCAGTCTAAGCATACAGAGTTCATTCCCAGCATAAGATCGGACTAGACTGAGGGTTACGAGTGCACATGCTGGGCTTGGGCATGTGCTGGTGCCACATTTTTTTTCGCCCGGGGCCCCATCGCCAGAACATCGTTGGAGAACCTGACCGGCGGCATTAGGGTTCAGGCGATTGGGGGGCGGGTGGGGGTGTGCGCACATGATGTGCGATGGGTGCTAGTACTTGGCCCTTATATTGGCCCCCTATCCCTCATCAAACCTCAAGAACTCAAACCCTCTTAAAGAGCATTTGAGATTTTACAGGTTTGCTGCCAGTAGCCAGAGCATTCTTTTTGGTCAAGTCTTAAGGTTTGCATTGCATGAGCAAACATTATGCATCATAGTGTTTTATTTCATGTAAGTTTTGATATATAGTTGGTTTTTTTTTTTTAAAAAAAAAAAGGAAAGATATTAGATGTGAATAAAGCCTCATGTGGTTAACTACCAAGGCTAGAGAAATTTTCTTGAGAAAAAAAAACAAAAAAAAGAGAAAAAAAATGAAGTTTTGAGTCTAAGATGAATTGGCGATCACTATTAGAAATTTTTCAAATACCTAAATGCCAATTTGCTCATTCAGTTGACCCCATTTCATCAGTCATGACCCCTTGATAGCCTTAAATTCGAATTTGTGAACCTTATTTTCACCTGATATTGTTGGCAATATTCTTTTCTAAGGCAATGAACAAATGAAACAGCCATTAACAAATGTGTGGTTCTTAGAAAATCAAGTCTATACGACTTTTTTTTTTAGAATTCAAATGCGATAATTGAATATGATAAGATTATGCTGCAGTTCCAAAATTTTCAAATCCAAAATACACTTAAGCATACTACCATTTCAGTTTTTTTATCCAAATGAACCCGATCCTTTGTCTTGAGGTATATTTGTCAGAAAGAAATATCTCATTACTCTAAGGCAACTTGAGTTATGATTAACCCTTTTGTTCTCTTTTGTGGAGTAACTTAGATCATTTGATACCTTAAACATGTTTACCCACAAAATCTTTTTCTTATCCATTTCATATGAACCTTCTTTTATAATTATTTTCATTATGGGTGGTTTGTTAAAATGGGACATCTTTCATGAAACGTGTTACTGGCAAAATGAATCTAGGTGTGAACTATGGGGGCATAAAAAAAAAATTAAAACAACAAAAAAAAAGAGAAAAAAAAAGAAAAAAAATTGGTTATGACATCATGCATTAAAAATTTTGAGCAAATCCAAAAAAGGTTATGACAAAGTCAAGGTTTTGAAAAAAAAAAAAAAAAAAATTTTTTTTGAGATTAAAAAGAAAAAAACCTTTTTCCAAGTTCATTTTCTTGAAGAGTAGTCTTCAATTTAAGTGTTTATGCTTGAAGTGATAAATGGCCATCTTTCATTATCTCTTCACAAAAATAAAAATTTATCTCTTGTTACCCCTTTGAGCTTGATTGAATTCTTTCAAAATAAACCCTGACTAAGGATCACTTTTCATATTTGTGAAAAAAAAAACAAAAAAAAAAGAAATACGTTTGAAGGATAAGAATGAGAATGTCTAATGGAATCTCATGTGATAGGGGCACAAACCCAGTATAAAAGTTCATAAAAGTTTTGAATCCATTCAGTGAAAGAGTGTAAAAAAAAGGAAAGGAAGAATAAAAAAAAAAGGGAAAGAAATGAATTGATGGAAAGCACAAAATAAAATATACCTTAAAATGTATCCTTCCAATGAAAAATGATCCTTAGTTTCAAATACCCTTAAATAGTTGTTTTGGGCCTTTTTATCCTTTTCTTTGGCTACCATGAACCTTAACCTACATTACAACCTTTGAAAAGTCCATATTGGATCAGGCATGAAAGCTTAAACTTGAAGAGTTTCTCTTGAAAAATGAACATTAATTTTTTGAGTTTTCCTTTTTGAAAAAATTTTTTTTCCTCTTATGGATTAGATTTGAATTCTCAAGTGCATGGTGTGTAAAAAAAAAAAAAAGAGAAAAATAGAAATAAATGTGCCTCTAAGGTGAAAACCCTCAAAAGGGCAGTCTAGAGGCAACCCTGAAAGGTCACTTCTGATGCTAAGTATGGTGGATGCTAAACAAAAGTAAAGCCAAACCTTTTGAAAGATCTAAAATATCAAAACCATAGAAGTTTGAGATGAGTTGATTATTCCCAAAAAACCCTTTAAAATCTTACGCCCTTACAGCTGATCTTAACATATATCAAAATGTCACATTTGGAGACTAAGAAAAATGTTGAATATGTTTGATTTTCAAGGAATTCATGCTTTTAGAAAAGCTTGTGTTTCATTTGTCAGCTTGCATGCCTCTTTCACTCCCTTCAAGGATTGGAACTTTTTGAATCAACATCGCTATCTACAAAACTATTACATCCATTTGGAAAGAAAATCCTCACCTTTTTTATTTTTGATAGGGATCACCAAATTCTAAAAAGGAATAAAATAAAATAAAATAAAATTTAAGCCCAGTTTATCTGGCCATTAATGAAGTTTTAAGCCCAGTTTATCTGGCCATCAATGAAAATTTAAGCCCAGTTTATCTGGCCTCAAATGAAGATTTAAGCCCAGTTTATCTGGCCATCAATGATATTTAAGCCTAGTTTATCTAGCCATTAATGAAGCTTTAAGCCCAGTTTATCTGGCTCTCAATGAAACTTTAAGCCCAGTTTATCTGGCCATTAATGAAGCTTTAAGCCCAGTTCATCTGGCCATCAATATGGTTTTAAACCTAGTTTATCTGGCTTCAAATGAAGATTTAAGCCCAGTTTAGCTGGCCTTCAATAAATTTAAGCCAAGTTTATTTAGCCCCAAAAGAAGTTTTAGAGTTTCAAAGTTCTATCCATAATAAAATTTCTCGATACATAACCTTTTGAAAGATCTTGCATTTGCATTACTTGTATCATGAGAAAGACATTTAACCTAAAAAAGAAAAGAGATATTCAAATTTGCATCGCTTATCTGTACATCATGAAAGGGATATTTGCATTTGCATCACTTGCATTTGCACTTGCACAAGATATTTGCATTTGCACCATAAAAAAAAAATTTTCATATTTGCAAAACTATGGCATCCGTATCCTAAGAAAAGGTATTTGTAGAAGCATTTACATGAAAAGAACATTGTCATTGTCAAATATAGTTGCATCAAGCATTCGTATCCTTGCATTTGCATTGAAATTTATATTTTTATCAACATTTCCATTAGCATCATTTGATCAAGATGGACATTTGTATCATTGATTGCATTCATTAAATCTGATTGAAAAAAAAAACATTTTCAAAAAAAATTTTCAAATTTTAAAGTTTCATCGCCTCTGATTATGAGGAGCATTTAAAGATTTTGAGATTTGTAAGACCTCCGGGCATAATATCTAAAAGCCGTTGCGCATGACTTTCAAGATTAAAAGATTTTCAAATTTTACAGCTTCATCGCTTCTGATTATAAGGAGCATTCAAAGATTTTGAGATTTGTAAGACCTATAGGCATAATTTCGATTTGCGGTGTTGTCTCGATCGGTTCTTTATTTCTGACTTGCGATGTTACCCGAGTCAATTCTGTAAGACCTCCAGGCATGATTCTATAAGACCTTCGAGCATGATTTCTAAGACTTCCGGGCATAATTTTGATTCGCGATGTTATCTTGATCGATTCCTTATCTTTCGACTTACGATTTTATTCCAGTCGATTTTGTAAGACCTTCGGGCATGATTCTATAAGACCTCCAGGTATGATTATTAAGACCTCCGAGCGTAATTTTGATTCACGGTGTTATCTCGATCGATTCCTTATCTTTTGACTTACGATGTTATCCCAGTCGATTTTGTAAGACCTTCGGACATAATTTCGATTCGCGGTGTTATCCGATCGATTCTTTATCTTTTGACTGTGATGTTATCCCAGTCTATTCTGTAAGACCTCCGGGCATAATTTCGATTCGCGTGTGTTATCTCGATCGATTTATTATTTTTTTTAAACTTGCGGTGTCATCCCAATTGTTTTGTTTAAAAAAAAAATTCACGATCCGTTTTTGGACAAATCGTTGTCTCTGTCTTTGCCCTATTCCTGATTCTCAGTAATGTGCAAAGAGGGGCAGCTGTTGACATCAATTTTGTCCTTAAAAATAAAAATAATAATATTATACGAAATACAAAAAAAATAAATACCAAAAAATAATACAAAAAAATAGCAAAAAAAAAAAAAGAAAAATATTCTGTTCATCCTACCCTACTACCAGAAAATACAAAAGAAATAAAGAGGCGGGCTCATGTTTACATCCCGTGATCGAGCCCCATGCCCTTCCCTCCAAACACATATGGCTGGAGCTCTATAAATAGAGCTCATAGCGAAGCCAAAACGGGCAGAAAAGAAGGAGGGGGAGATTCTGTAAGAAAAAAACTACAAAAAAAAAGAAAAACCAAAGTCCTCCCCGCAGGGAGGAACCCAGTGCCGAAGCTACGTACAAAAGTAAGAAAATAGATCAGTCTTGCTTCAACAAAAAAAAATTGAAAACAGAAACTTTAAGCCCCGATCTACACTGATCGGGGCTGTTTTCGACAAAAAAGAGGTCAGATCTTGAAAGAGCGCATTGAAGAGTGCTTCTAGAAGTATTTTGGCATTTTTCGATCACCAGCAACCACAGTCGACATTGACCAAGGCAGCGGCTAGAGCGGTGGCCCGACAACCGAACGGTGGACGGCCAGACCTCTCCCCCAGCTCTTTCTCTCCTTCTCTCCCTTTTTTTTCTGAAACAAAAACCGAATGAACCAAAAAAAATCTTCATCTATATATAGTAAAGCAAAAACTCAAAACGACGTCGTTTAGGGAAAGACCCAAAACAACACCGTTTTAACCAAAAGGATCCGCGCGTGGACTCGGATCTGAGATCCACGTAAACCGACCCGTCAACTCGCTTCATCCAACCTCGAACCGGTCCAATGAACAGATCTAAGCCGGTCCGAACCACTGGACCATCCGAACCACCTATCGAATCGCAGAACCGGTCTAGACTAGCACTGACCGGACCATTGACCGATCTGGTTCAGGTAAAAAATTTTTTTTTTTAATTTTCTAATTTTTTTATATTATTATTTTTGTTATTTTAAGTATATTTTTATATTTATGCATGATAAATTTCTAAATTTGTTAGAATAAATGGTTAATTGTTTTAATAATAATAAAATTGAAAACAAATAATAGTTAAAAATATATTAAAAATGTTCAAAAAATATTTATTATTATTATTATTATTTTTCCTGCCTAGATGTTGGACGGAATAAAAAATATTTTTCTAAAAGATAATTCCGCCTAGATGTTGGGGAATTATTATGAATAAATTTTCATAAAAAAACACATAAGAAATTTTTAATTAGTTTTGAAAAATTATAAAAACTTGAACTTGCTCTGAAAGTCCGCCTAGATGATGGGGATTTTTAGAGATGTTCGCGTTTTACTTAAATGTTAAACACTAATTTTTAATTTTCAAAATCCTAAGTTTTTGAAACCCCTAAAAATCCAAAATCTCCTAAAATTCAAAACCTCTTAAAATCCAAAGTTGTAAAAATCCTAAAGTCAAGTGTGAAAATTCTATTTGAAGCACTTTGTTCCTAAAAGCTGCCTAGATGATGAGGTATTTAGAAAATTTTACTTCATTAAGTCTTTTCACACGATTTCTTAATTTGCATCAACAATAAGATTAATAAATAAAAAGTATAATAGTAAATTGGGAGCTTAAATATAAACAGTCGCACCTAAGCTCTACCTAGATGTTGGAGAGTTAGGGTGGTCTTATTATACTTAAGAATCCAACTTTTAAATTACATTTCATTTTACATAACATTCATTGACATACACACATTAGCATGTTATTATTAGTATTTATTTGTACTATTCTGTCTTTAATTTTTATTTGTACTACTTTTTAAAAAAATTATGATATTATAAAATAAAATAAAAATAACATTCCGAAAGAAATGATTCTTGGTACTCTGCCTAGACATTGGAGAGTCAATTAAATATTATTTTCTATAAAGATTGTTATTTTATTTTATGGATTATTGTGTTAAATCTTAAGTAAAAAGAGTTATTTTAAATTCTGCCTAGATGTTGAAGAATTTTAAGATAATTCTTTAACTTAAAGATTTTCTCAATATTTCTAAATAAATATTTTAGAAAAATTTTATTCAAGTGAAGGGAATTAGTGTTAAATTTCAAATTAAAATCATTTTTATCCAACACCGAGAATAGCGCGTAATTAAATGGTACCAATTTATGGGCGTTGTGAGGGTGCTAATCCTTCCCCATGCGTAATCGACTCCCGGACCCAACCTGGTTTTTCGTAGACCAAAATTATCTTTTTGATAAACTTTAAATCCATTTTATAGTTTTATTAAAAAGATAAACTTTTAGGTGCCCAATCACACCCTAACAAAGATTGGTGGCGACTCCACCTTTTATTTATTTTTCTCTATTTTAAAACATCACTTTTATGTCTGGCGGTCCCAAAACCGTTACGACAATGTGTGATGGGTGCTGGTACTTGCTCTTATATTGGCCCCCTATCTCTCATCAAACCTGAAGAACTCGGACCCCTTAAAGAGCATTTGAGATTTTACAGGTTTGCTGCCAGCAGCCATTAAAGTGTCTGAAATGGGACACTTTTTTCAAATGGTCACAAAATCTTGTACACTTCGAGTTTTTAGCTGAATTTTTTTGTGCATGCCAACAAAAATACAAGGATCATGTCTACCAAGTTTGGGGCCAAAACTCCTTCTGAAAAAATTTTAAAAAATCCCGAACCGCAAAAAGTTTTGAAAATCGTGAAAAATAGAAAACAAGTCATCTTGCCATGAAACTTCACATGAAGGCTTAAGGGACCATTGTATGAATTTACAAGCCATAAAAATGGCATTGGCATGGAAAAAATATGTAGATGTGCCTAAACCCACCTACCACCCTATCGATCCACGGCTTGTGCATGCCGCCTCTCTGGCCGACGTAGTGCCCGCTTGCCGGCTCGTCTCGTCGGTTGGCTTAGCCATACGGAGTTCATTCCCAATCTAACATTAGACAGGACCGAGGGTTGCAGCAACAAGATCAGCAACACACAGAGAGGGACTCGATCGATCCTCGGCTTGCGCATCCTGCCCCTCTGGCCGGCTGAGCGCCCGCACGCTCGTTTCATGGGTAGACTTAGGCATACGGAGTTCATTCCCAGTCTAAGCATATGGAGTTCATTCCAAGTGTAAGATCGGACCAGACCGAGGCTTTTGGGTGCACATGCTGGGCTTGGGCATGTGCTGGTGCTGCAATTTTTGCACTCGGGGTGCCATTTCCGGAGCATCGTCGGAGAACCTGACCGGCGGCATTGGAGGTTCCGACGATTTGGTGGGGCGGGGGGGTGTGCGCACATGATGTGTGATGGGTGCTGGTACTTGACCCTTATATTGGCCCCCTTTCCCTCATCAAACCTCAAGAACTCACACCCCCTTAAAGAGCATTTGAGGTTTTACAGGTTTGCTGCCAGTAGCCATTAAAGTGTCTGAAATGGGGACAGTTTTTTCAAATGGTCACAAAATCCTGTACACTTCGAGTTTTCAGCTGAATTTTTTTGTGCATGCCAAAAAAAATACAAGGATCACGTCTACCAAGTTGGGGCCAAAACTCCTTCTGAAAAAAATTTAAAAAAATCCCGAACCGTAAAAAGTTTTAAAAATCATGAAAAATAGAAAACGAGTCGTCTTGCCATGAAACTTCACATGAAGCCTTAAGGGACCATTGTATGAATTTACAAGCCATAAAAAAGGCATTGGCATGGCAGAAATATGAAGATGTGCCTAAACCCACCTACCACCCTATCGATCCACGGCTTGCGCATCCCGCCTCTCTGGCCGACGTAAAGCCCGTCCGCCCACTCCTTATGTCGGTTGGCTTAGGCATACGGAGTTATTCCCAGTCTAAAATTGGACCAGAGTGAGGGTTGTAGCAGCAGGATCGGTAGCATACAGAGGAGGACCCGGTCGATCCCCGGCTTGTACATCCTGCCCCTCTGGCCAGCTGAGCGCCCGCATGCTCATTTCGTGGGTTGACTTAAGCATACGGAGTTCATTCCCAATCTAAGCATATGAAGTTCATTCCCAGTGTAAAATCGGACCGGATCGAGGGTTGCGGGTGCACATGTTGGGCTTGGGCATGTGCTGGTGCCACATTTTTTTTTGCCCGGGGCACCATCGCCGGAGCATCCCCAGAGAACCTGACCGATGGTATTGGGGGTTCCAGTGATTTGGGGGGCGGAGGCGGGTGCGCACATGGTGCACGATGGGTGCTGGTACTTGGCCCTTATATTGGCCCCCTATCCCTCATCAAGCCTTGAGAACTCACACCCCCTTAAAGAGTATTTGAGATTTTACAAGTTTGCTACCAGTAGCCGTTAAAGTGTCTGAAATGGGGACACTTTTTTCAAATGGTCATAAAATCCTGTACACTTCGAGTTTTTACCTGAATTTTTTTGTGCATGCCAACAAAAATACATGGATCACGTCTACCAAGTTTGGGGCCAAAACTCCTTCTGAAAAAATTTTAAAAAAATTCTGAACTCTAAAAGGTTTCAAAAATCATGAAAAATACAAAACGAGTTGTCTTGCCATGAAACTTCACATGAAGGCTTAAGGGACCATTGTATGAATTTACAAGCCATAAAAATGGCATTGGCATGGTAGAAATATGAAGATGTGCCTAAACCCACCTACCACCCTATCGATCCATGGCTTGCGCATCCCGCTTCTCTGGTCGGTGTAGTGCCCGCCCGCCTGCTTGTTTCATCGGTTGGCTTAGGCATACGGGGTTCATTCCCAGTTTAAGATCGGATCGAACCGAGGGTGTGCGCACATGATGTGCGATGGGTGCTGGTACTTGGCCCTTATATTGGCCCCGTATCCCTCATCAAACCTCGAGAACTCACACCCCGTTAAAGAGCATTTGAGATTTTACAGGTTTGCTGCAAGTAGCCATTAAAGTGTCTAAAATGGGGACACTTTTTTCAAATGGTCACAAAATCCTATACACTTCGAGTTTTTAGCTGAATTTTTTTACGCATGCCAAAAAAAATATAAGGATCACGTCTACCATGTTTGGAGCCAAAACTCCTTCTGGAAAAATTTTAAAGAAATCACGAACCGTAAAAAGTTTTAAAAATCATGAAAAATAGAAAATGAGTCGTCTTGCCATGAAACTTCACATGAAGGCTTAAGGGACCATTGTATGAATTTGCAAGCCATAAAAATGGCATTGGTAGGGCAGAAATATGAAGATGTGCCTAAAGCCACCTACCACCCTATCGATCCATGGCTTGCGCATCTCGCCTCTTTGGCTGGCATAGTGCCCACCCGCCCGCTCGTTTCGTTAGTTGGCTTAGGCATACGGAGTTCATTCCCAATCTAATATCAGACCAGATCGAGGGTTGCAGTAGCAGGATTGGTAGCATGCAGAGGGGGACCCGACCGATCCCCGGCTTGCGCATTGTGCCCCTCTGGTCGGCTGAGCACCCGTACGCTCTTTTCGTGGGTTGACTTAGGCATACAGAGTTCATTCCCAGTCTAAGCATATGGAGTTCATTCCCAGTGTAAGATCGGATCGGACCTAGGGTTGCGGGTGCACATGCTGGGCTCGAGCATGTGTTGGTGCCGCATTTTCTTTCGCCCGGGGCACGATCGTCAGAGCATCGCTGGAGAACCTGATCGATGGCATTGGGGGTTCCGACGATTGGGGGGGCGGGGGGTGTGCCCACATGATGTGCGATGGGTGCTGGTACTTGGACCTTATATTGGCCCTCTATCCCTCATCAAACCTTGAGAACTCACCCCCCTTTAAAGAGAATTTGAGATTTTACAAGTTTGCTGCCAGTAGCCATTAAAGTGTTTGAAATGGGGACACTTTTTTCAAATGGTCACAAAATCCTGTACACTTTGAGTTTTTAGCTGAAATTTTTTGTGCATGCCAACAAAATACAAGGATCACGTCTACCAAGTTTGGGGCCAAAACTCCTTTTGAAAAAATTTTAAAAAAATCCCAAACTGTAAAAAGTTTCAAAAATCGTGAAAAATAGAAAACGAGTCGTCTTGCCACGAAACTTCACATGAAGGCTTAAGGGACCATTGTATGAATTTACAAGCCATAAAAATGGCATTGGCATGGCAAAAATATGAAGATGTGCCTAAACCCACCTACCACCCTATCGATCCACAGCTTGCGCATCCCGCCTCTCTGGCCGGCGTAGTGCTCGCCCGCCCGCTCATTTTGTCGGTTGGCTTAGGCATATGGAGTTCATTCCTAGTCTAAGATCAGATGAAATCGAGGGTTGCGGTAGCAGGATCGACAGCACGTAGAGGGGGACCTGACTGATCCTCGGCTTGCTTATGCTGCCCCTCTGGCCGGCTGAGCACCTGCACGCTCGTTTCATGGGTTGACTTAGGCATACGGAGTTCATTCCTAGTGTAAGATCGGACCGAACCGAAGGTTGCGGGTGCACATGCTGGGCTCGGGCATGTGGTGGTGCCACATTTTTTTTGCCCGGGGCACCATCGTCAGAGCATCGTCGGAGAACCTGACCGGTGGCATTGGGGGTTCCGACGATTGGGGGGGCGGGGGGGTGTGCCCACATGATGTGTGATGGGTGCTGGTACTTGGCCCTTATATTGGCCCTCTATCCCTCATCAAACCTCGAGACCTCACCCCCCCTTAAAGAGCATTTGAGATTTTACAGGTTTGCTGCCAGTAGCCATTAAAGTGTCTGAAATGGGACACTTTTTTCAAATGGTCACAAAATCCTGTACACTTCGAGTTTTTAGCTGAATTTTTTTTTTACATGCCAACAAAAATACTAGGATCACATCTACCAAGTTTGGGGCTGAAACTCCTTCTAAAAAAATTAAAACAAAATCCCGAACCGTAAAAAGTGTCAAAAATCGTGAAAAATAGAAAACGAGTTGTCTTGCCATGAAACTTCACATGAAGGCTTAAGGGACCATTGTATGAATTTACAAGGCATAAAAATGGCATTGGCATGGCAGAAATGTGAAGATGTCCTAAACCCACCTACCACCCTATCGATCCACGGCTTGCGCATCTCGCCTCTCTGGCTGGCGTAGTACCCGCCTGCCCGCTCGTTTCATCAGTTGGCTTAGGTGTATGAAGTTCATTCCCAGTCTAAGATCGGACTGGACCGAAGGTTGCAGTAGCAGGATTGGCAGCATGCAGAGGGGGACCCGACCGATCCCTGGCTTGCACGTCCTACCCCTCTGGCTGGCTGAACGCCCGCATGCTCGTTTCGTGGGTTGACTTAGGCATATGGAGTTCATTCCCAGTCTAAGCATACGAAGTTCATTCCTAGTGTAAGATCGGACCGTATAGAGGGTTGTGGGTGCACATGCAGGCTTGGGCATGGGCTGGTGCTGTTTTTTTTTTCGCCCGGGGCACCATCGTCAGAGCATCGTCGGAGAACCTGACCGACGACATTGGGGTTCCGACGATTGGGGGGGTGGGGGGTTGTGCGCACATGATGTGCGATGGGTGCTGATTCTTGGCCCTTATATTGGCCCTTATCCCTCATCAAACCTCAAGAACTCACACCCCCTTAAAGAGCATTTGAGATTTTACAGGTTTGCTGCCAGTAGCCATTAAAGTGTCTGAAATGGGGACACTTTTTTCAATTGGTCACAAAATCCTGTACACTTCGAGTTTTTAGCTGAATTTTGTTGCGCATGCCAACAAAAATACAAGGATCATGTCTCCCAAGTTTGGGGCCAAAACTCCTTCTGAAAAAATTTAAAAAAAATCCAGAACCGTAAAAAGTTTCCAAAATCGTGAAAAATAGAAAACGAGTCATCTTGCAATGAAACTTCACATGAAGGCTTAAGGGACCATTGTATGAATTTACAAGCCATAAAAATGGCATTGGCATGGCAGAAATATGAAGATGTGCCTAAACCCACCTACCACCCTATCGATCCACGGCTTGCGCATCCCACCTCTCTGGCCAGCTTAGTGCCCGCCTGCTCGCTCGTTTCGTCGATTGGCTTAGGCATATGGAGTTCATTCCCAGTCTAAGATCAGACTGGACTGAGAGTTGCGGCATCAGGATTGGCAGCACGTAAAGGGGGACCCGACCGATCCCCGACTTGCGCATCCTGCCCCTCTGGCTAGCTGAGCGCCCGTACACTCGTTTCATGGGTTGACTTAGGCATACGGAGTTCATTCCTAGTCTAAGCATACGGAGTTCATTCCCAGTGTAAGATCGGATCAGACCAAAGGTCATTGGTGCACATGCTAGGCTTGGGCATGTGCTGGTGTCCCTTTTTTTCTCACCTATGGCACCATCGCCGGAGCATCACCGAAGAACTTGACCGGCAGCATTGGGGGTTCCGACGATTGGGGGGGTAGGGGGTGTGCGCACATGATGTGCAATGGGTGCTGGTACTTAGCCCTTATATTGGCCCCTATCCCTCATCAAACCTCAAGAACTCACACACCCTTAAAAAGCATTTGAGATTTTACAAGTTTGCTGCCAGTAGCCATTAAAGTGTCTGAAATGGGGACACTTTTTTCAAATGGTCACAAAATCCTGTACACTTCGAGTTTTTAGCTGAATTTTTTGGTGTGTGCCAACAAAAATACAAGGATCACGTCACCCAATTTTGGGGCCAAAAATCCTTCTGAAAAAATTTTAAAATAATCTCGAATCGTAAAAAGTGTCAAAAATCATGAAAAATAGAAAACGAGTTGTCTTGCCATGAAACTTCACTTGAAGGCTTAAAGGACCATTGTATGAATTTACAAGGCATAAAAATGGCATTGGCATGGCAGAAACATGAAGATATGCCTAAACCCACCTACCACCCTATCGATCCACGGCTTGCGCATCCTACCTCTCTGGCTGACATAGTACCCGCCTGCCCGCTCGTTTTGTCGGTTGGCTTAGGCATACGAAGTTCATTCCCAGTCTAAGATTGGATCAGACCAAGGGTTGTGGCAGCAGGATTGGTAGCACGTAGAGGGGGACCCGACCGATCCCTGGCTTGCACAACCTACCCCTCTCGTCGGCTGAGCGCCGCACGCTCATGTCGTGGGTTGACTTAGGCATACGGAGTTCATTCCCAGTCTAAGCATATGGAGTTCATTCCTAGTGTAAGATCGGACTAGACTGAGGGTTGCGGGTGCACATGCTGGGCTCAGGCTTGTGCTGGTGCTGCATTTTTTTTCACCCGACCCACCATCGCTGGAGCATCACCGGAGAACTTGACTGGAGGCATTGGGAGTTTTGACGATTAGGGGGGCGGGGGGTGTGCGCACATGATGTGCGATGGGTGCTGGTACTTGGCCCTTATATTGGCCCCCTATCCCTCATCAAACCACAAGAACTCAGACCCCCTTAAAGAGCATTTGAGATTTTACAGGTTTGCTGCCAGTAGCCATTAAAGTGTCTGAAATGGGGACACTTTTTTCAAATGGTCACAAAATCCTGTACACTTCGAGTTTTTAGCTGAATTTTTTGGTGCAAGCCAACAAAAATACAAGGATCATGTCTCCCAAGTTTGGGGCAAAAAATCCTTCTGAAAAAATTTTAAAAAAATTCAGAACCGAAAAAAGTTTTGAAAATTGTGAAAAATAAAATGCAAGTCGTCTTGCCATGAAACTTCACATGAAGGCTTGAGGGACCATTGTATGAATTTACAAGCCATAAAAATGGCATTCGCATGGCATAAATATAAAGATATGCCTAAACCCACCTACCACCCTATCGATCCATGGCTTGTGCCTCTCGCCTCTCTGGCTGGCGTAGTGCCCGCCCACTCGCTCGTTTTGTCGGTTGGCTTAGGCGTACGGAGTTCATTCCCAGTCTAAGATTGGACCAGACTGAGGGTTGCGGTAGCAGGATCGGCAGCACGTAGAGGGGGACCCGATCGATCCCCGACTTGTGCATCCTGCCTCTTTGGCCTGCTGAGCGCCCACATGCTCGTTTTGTGGGTTGACTTAGGCATACAGAGTTCATTCCCAGTCTAAGCATATGGAGTTCATTCCCAGTGTAAGATCAGACCAGACCAAGGCTTACGGGTGCACAGGATAGGCTCGAGCATGTGCTGGTGCCACCTTTTTTTCGCCCGGGGCACCATCACAGGAGCGTCGTCAGAGAACCTGACCAGCGACATTGGGGTTCCGACGATTGGGGGGCGGGGGGGTGTGCGCACATGATGTGCGATGGGTGCTGGTACTTGGCCCTTATATTGGTCCCCTATGCCTCACAAACCTCGAGAACTGACACCCCTTAAAGAGCATTTGAGATTTTACAGGTTTGCTGCCAGTAGCCATTAAAGTGTCTGAAATTGGGACACTTTTTTCAAATGGTCACAAAATCCTGTACACTTCGAGTTTTTAGCTGAATTTTTTTGTGCATGCCAAAAAAATACAAGGATCACATCTACCAACTTTGGGGCAAAAACTCCTTCTGAAAAAATTTTTAAAAAAATCATGAACTGTAAAAAGTTTCGAAAATCATGAAAAATAGAAACGAGTTGTCTTGCCATGAAATTTCACATGAAGGCTTAAGAGACCATTGTATGAATTTACAAGCCATAAAAATAGCATTCGCATGGCAAAAATATGAAGGTGTGCCTAAACCCACCTACCACCCTATCGATCCACGGCTTGCGCATCCCACCTCTCTGGCCGACGTAGTGCCTGCCCACCCGTTCATTTCGGCGGTTGGCTTGGGCATACGGAGTTCATTCCCAGTCTAAGATCGGACCGAATCGAGGGTTGCAGCCGTAGAATCGGTAGCACACAGGGGGGGACCCGACCAATCCCCAGCTTGCGCATCCTGCCCCTCTGGCCGGCTGAGCGCTCACACGCTCGTTTCGTGGGTTGACTTACGTATACGGAGTTCATTCCCAGTCTAAGCATATGTTGTTCATTCGCAGTGTAAGATCGAACCAGACCGAGGGTTGCAGGTGCACATGCTGGGCTCAGGCATGTGCTGGTGCCGCATTTTTTTTTGCTCGGGGCAGCATCGCCGGAGCATCGACGGAGAACCTCATCGGTGGCATTGGGGTTCCGGCGCTTGGGGGGGCCGGGGGGTGTGTGCACATGATGTGCGATGGGTGCTGGTACTTGGCCCTTATATTGGCCCCCTATCCCTCTTCAAACCTTGAGAACTCACACCCCCTTAAAGAGCATTTGAGATTTTATAGGTTTGCTGTTAGTAGCCATTAAAGCATCTGAAATGGGACACTTTTTTCAAATGGTCACAAAATCCTGTACAGTTCGAGTTTTTAGCTCAATTTTTTTATGCATGCCAAAAAAAATACAAGGATCACATCTACCAAGTTTGGGGCCAAAAATCCTTTTGAAAAAATTTTCAAAAATTCCCGAACCGTAAAAAGTTTTGAAAATCATGAAAAATAGAAAACGGGTCGTCTTGCCATGAAACTTCACATGAAGGCTTAAGCGACCACTCTATGAATTTAGAAGCCATAAAAATGGCATTGGCATGGCAAAAATATAAAGATGTGCCTACACTCACCTACCACCCTATCGATCCACGGCTTGCGCATCCCGCCTCTCTGGCCAGCGTAGTGCCCGCCCGCCAGCTCGTTTCGTCGGTTGGCTTAGGGATGCGGAGTTCATTCCCAGTCTAAGATCAGACCAGACTGAGGGTTGTGGTAGCAGGATCAGCAGCACGTAGGGGGGGACCCGACCGATCCTCGGCTTGTGCATTCTGCCCCTCTGGCCGATTGAGCGCCCGTACGCTCATTTTGTGTGTTGACTTAGGCATACGGAGTTCATTCCCAGTCTAAGCATATGTTGTTCATTCGCAGTGTAAGATCGAACCAGACCGAGGGTTGCAGGTGCACATGCTGGGCTGAGGCATGTGCTGGTGCCGCATTTTTTTTTGCCCGGGGCACCATCGCCGGAGCATCGACTGAGAACCTGATCGACGGCATCGGGGTTCCGACGCTTGGGGGGGCCGGGGGGTGTGTGCACATGATGTGCGATGGGTGCTGGTACTTGGCCCTTATATTGGCCCCCTATCCCTCATCAAACCTCGAGAACTCACACCCCTTTAAAGAGTATTCGAGATTTTACAGGTTTGCTGCCAGTAGCCATTAAAGTGTCTGAAATGGGGACATTTTTTTCAAATGGTCACAAAATCCTGTACACTTCGAGATTTTAGCTGAATTCTTCTGTGCATGCCAACAAAAATACAAGGATCATGTCTACCAAGTGTGGGGCAAAAACTCCTTCTGAAAAAATTTTAAAAAAAATCCTGAACTGTAAAAAGTTTCAAAATTCGTGAAAAATAGAAAACGAGTCGTCTTGCCATGAAACTTCACATGAAGGCTTAAGGACCATTATATGAATTTACATGCCATAAAAATGGCACTGGCATGGCAGAAATATGAAGATTTGCCTAAACCCACCTACCACCCTATCGATCCACAGCTTGTGCATCTCGCCTCTTTGGCCGGCATAGTGCCTGCCTGCCAGCTCATTTCGTCGGTTGGCTTAGGCATACGGAGTTCATTCCCAGTCTAAGATCAGACCAGATCGAGGGTTACAGCAGCACGTAGAGGGGGACCCGATCGATGCTCGACTTGTGCATCCTACCCCTCTGGCCGGCTAGGCGCCCGTACGCTCGTTTTGTGTGTTGACTTAGGCATACGGAGTTCATTCCCAGTCTAAGTATACAGAGTTCATTTCCAGCATAAGATCAGACTGGACCAAGGGTTATGGGTGCCCATGCTGGGCTTGGGCATGTGCTGGTGCCGCATTTTTTTTCGCCCGGGGCCCCGTCGTCGGAGAACCTGACCGACGGCATTAGGGTTCCGATGATTAGGGGGCGGGTGGGGGTGTGCGCACATGATGTACGATGGGTGTTGGTACTTGGCCCTTATATTGGCCCCCTATCCCTCATAAAACCTTGAAAAGTCACACCCCCTTAAAGAGCATTTGAGATTTTACAGGTTTGCTGCCAGTAGCCATTAAAGTGTCTGAAATGGGGACATTTCTCTCAAATGGTCAGAAAATCCTATACACTTCTAGTTTTTAGCTGAATTTTTTTGTGCATGCCGACAAAAATACAAGGATCACGTCTACCAAGTGTGAGGCAAAAACTCCTTCTGAAAAAATTTAAAAAAAATCTCGAACCGTAAAATGTTCCAAAAATTGTGAAAAATAGAAAACGAGTCATCTTGCCATTAAACTTCACATGAAGGGTTAAGGGACCATTGTATGAATTTACATGCCATAAAAATGGCATTGGCATGGCAGAAATATGAAGATTTGCCTAAACCAACCTACCACCCTATTGATCCATGGCTTGCGCATCCCGCCTCTCTGGCCGACGTAGTGCCCGCCTACCCACTCGTTTCATCGGTTGGCTTAGGCATACGGAGTTCATTCCTAGTGTAACATTGGACTGGACCGATGGTTACGGTAGCAGGATTGGCAGCATGCAGGGGGACCCGATCGATCCTCGGCTTGTGCATCCTGCCCCTCTAGCGGGTTGAGCGCCTGCACGTTCATTTCATGGGTTGACTTAGGCATACAGAGTTCATTCCTAGTCTAAGCATACGAAGTTCATTCGCAGTGTAAGATCAGACTGGACCGAGGGTTGCGGGTGCACATATTGGGCTCGGGCATGTGCTGGTGCTGTATTTTTTTTGCCCGTGCACCATCGTCGGAGAACCTGACCGACGGCATTGAGGTTCCGACAATTAGGGGGCCGGGGGGTGTGCGCAAATGATGTACGATGGGTGCTGGTACTTGGCCCTTATATTGGCCCCCTATCCCTCATCAAACCTCGAGAACTCACACCCCCTTAAAGAGCATTTGAGAATTTATAGGTTTGCTGCCAGTAGCGGTTAAAGTGTCTGAAATGGGGACACTTTTTTCAAATGGTCACAAAATCCTGTACACTTTGAGTTTTTGGCTGAATTTTTTTGTGCATGCCAAGAAAAATACAAGGATCATGTCTACCAGGTTTGGGGTCAAAACTCCTTCTGAAAAAATTTTAAAAAAATTCCAAACCATAAAAAGTTTTGAAAATCATGAAAAAATAGAAAAGGAGTTGTCTTGCCATGAAACTTCACATGAAGGCTTAAGCGACCATTGTATGAATTTACAAGCCATAAAAATGGCATTGGCATGGTAGAAATATGAAGATGTGCCTAAACCCACCTACCACCTTATCGATCCACGGCATGCACATCCTGCCTCTCTAGCCGACGTAGTGCCCGCCAACCCGCTCGTTTCGTCGGTTGGCTTAGGCATACGGAGTTCATTCCCAGTCTATGATTGGACCAGACAGAGGGTTGCAGTAGTAGGATCGGAAGCACGTAGAGGGGAACCTGTCGATCCCTGGCTTGCGCATCCTGCCCCTCTGATCGGCTGAGCGTCCGCACGCTCGTTTCGTGGGTTGACTTAGGCATACAGAGTTCATTCCCAGTCTAAGCATACAGAGTTCATTCCCAGTGTAAGATCAGACCGGATCGCGGGTTACGGGTGCACATGCTAGGCATGTGCTGGTGCCACATTTTTTTTCGCCCGGGGCACCAACGCCGGAGCATCACCGGAAAACCTGATCGACGGCATTGGGGTTCCGACAATTGGAGGGGCGGGGGGTGCGCACGTGATGTGCGATGGGTGCTGGTACTTGGCCCTTATATTGGCCCCCTATCCCTCATCAAACCTCAAGAACTCACACCCCTTGAAAGAGCATTTGAGATTTTACAGGTTTGCTGCCAGTAGGCATTAAACTGTCTGAAATGGGGACACTTTTTTCAAATGGTCAGAAATCTTGTACACTTCGAGTTTTTAGCTGAATTTTTTTGTGCATGCCAACAAAAATTCAAGGATCATGTCTACCAAGTTTGGGTCCAAAACTCCGTCTGAAAAAATTTTAAAAAAAATCTTGAATTGTAAAAAGTTTCAAAAATCATGAAAAACAGAAAACGAGTTGTCTTGCCCTGAAACTTCACATGAAGGCTTAAGGGACCACTGTATGAATTTACAAGCCATAAAAATGGCATTAGCATGGCAAAAATATGAAGATGTGGCTAAACCCACCTACCACCCTATCGATCCACGGCTTGCGCATCCCGCCTTTCTGGCCGGCGTAGTGCCCGCCCACCAGCTCGTTTCGTCAGTCGGCTTAGGCATACGGAGTTCATTCCCAGTCTAAGATCAGACTGGACCGAGGTTGGGGTAGTATGATTGGTAGCACGTAGGGGGGACCCGACCGATCCTCGGCTTACGCATCCTACCCCTCTGGCCGGTTGGGCGCCCGCACGCTTGTTTCATGGGTTGACTTAGGCATACGGAGTTCATTCCCAGTCTAAGCATACGGAGTTCATTCCCAGCGTAAGATCGGACCGGATCGAGGGTTGTGGATGCACATGCTAGGCTTGGGCATGCGCTGGTGCCACATTTTTTTTTGCCGGGGCACCATCGTCGGAGCATCGTCAGAGAACTCACACCCCCTTAGATAGCATTTGAGATTTAATAGGTTTACTGCCAGCAGCCATCAAAGTCTCTAAAATGGGGACACTTTTTTCAAATGGTCACAAAATCCTGTACACTTAGAGTTTTTAGCTGAATTGTTTTGTGCATGCCAACAAAAATACAAGGATCACGTCAACCAAGTTTTGGGCCAAAAATCCTTTTGAAAAAATTAAAAAAAAATCCTGAACCGTAAAAAGTTTTGAAAATCATGAAAAATAAAAAACGAGTCGTCTTGCCACGAAACTTCACATGGAGGCTTAAGGGACCATTGTATGAATTTACAAGCCATAAAAATGGCATTGGCACAGCAAAAATATGAAGATGTGCCTAGACCCACCAACCACCCTATCGATCCACGGCTTGCGCATCCCGCCTCTCTGGCCAGCACAGTGCCCATCCGTCCGCTCGTTTCGTCGGTTGGCTTAGGCATACGGAGTTCATTCCCATTCTAAGATCGAATCGGACTGAGGGTTGTGGCAGCAGGTTCGGTAGCACATAGGGGGGGACCCAGTCAATCCCCGGCTTGTGCATCCTGCCCCTCTAGCCGACTGACCGCCCGCAAGCTCATTTCGTGGGTTGACTTAGCCATACGGAGTTCATTCCTAGTCTAAGAATATGGAGTCCATTCCCAGTGTAAGATCAGACCAGATCAAGGGTTGCGGGTGCACATGCTGGGCTCGAGTATGCGCTGGTGCCACATTTTTTTTTCGCCTGGGGCACCATCATCGGAGCATCACCGGAGAACCTAACCGGCGGCATTAGGGTTCCGATGATCAGGGGGCGGGGGGTGTGCACACATGATGTGCGATGGGTGCTGGTACTTGGCCCTTATATTGGCCCCCTATCCCTCATCAAACCTTGAGAACTCACACCCCCTTAAAGAGCATTTGAGATTTTACAGGTTTGCTGCCAGTAGCCATTAAAGTGTTTGAAATGGGGACCCTTTTTTCAAATGGTCACAAAATCCTGTACACTTCGAGTTTTTTAGCTGAATTTTTTTGTGCATGCAAGAAAAATACAAGGATCACGTCTACCCAAGTTTTGGGGCCAAAACTCCTTCTGAAAAAATTAAAAAAAAACCTGAACCGTAAAAAGTTTTAAAAATCGTGTAAAATAGAAAACGAGTCGTCTTGCCATGAAACTTCACATGAAGGCTTAAGGGACCATTGTATGAATTTACAAGCCATAAAAATGGCATTGGCATGGCAGAAATATGAAGATGTGCCTAAACCCACATACCACCCTATCGATCCACGACTTGCGCATCCCGCCTCTTCGGCCTGCGTAGTGCCCGCCTGCCTGCTCGTTTCGTCAGTTCGCTTAGGCATACGGAGTTCATTCCCACTCTAAGATTGGACCGATCTGAGGGTTGCGGCAGCAAGATCAGCAGCATGCAGGGGTGGACTCGGCCGATCCCCGGCTTGTGCATCCTGCCCCTCTGGCTGGCTGAGCGCCCGCACGCTCATTTCGTGGGTTTACTTAGGCATACGGAGTTCATTCCCAGTCTAAGCATACGGAGTTCATTCCCAGTGCAAGATTGGACCGAACCGAGGGTTTTGGGTGC
>NW_019168100.1:0-32569 GCF_002303985.1 Durio zibethinus
TCTACTAATAGCGGACAAATTGGCGTATTACCAAATCACGCGCCTATTGCCACAGTTGTAGATATAGGTATTTTGAGAATACGCCTTAACGACCAATGGTTAACGATGGCTCTGATGGGTGGTTTTGCTAGAATAGTCAATAATGAAATCACTATTTTTGGAAAGGATGCGGAAAAGGGTAGTGACATTGATCCACAAGAAGCTCAGCAAGCTCTTGAAATAGCGGAAGCTAACTTGAGGAAAGCTGAAGGCAAGAGGCAAACAATTGAGGCAAATCTAGCTCTCAGATGGGCTAGGACACGAGTAAAGGCTATCAACGCGATTTCGTAACTAGTTGGTTAATCGAAAGAATTTCCGTATAAACAGAACTTTCGTTTCTACATCCCATTTTTATTCTGCTGATTAAATAGAATCAAATACAATCAAAAGTGAAATAGTGAAATTTGATCTAACGAAAAATTTGAAAATTGAAAACGGAAATAGAATAGGATGAAAAAGATAGAAAATCAATAAAAGAAGGTGGGTAGAAAAACTTATTAGACACCGGGATCAATGGTATCTAATAAGTTCTACCTACTATTGGATTTGAACCAATGACTCCCGCCGTATGAAAGCAATACTCTAACCACTGAGTTAAGTAGGTCATTTATTATCATAAGGAATCATAAAGAGAAAGAAAAGGGACCTATCACATCGATGGATTATAAATCCGATATTACTTCTAAGCAATACCAATCAAACCGACCAAAAAGGTATGATTATGATGTTGGATCATGTAATATTCATCTTGACAAGAAATTATCTAAATAATATGATAAAATATGTATCACAAACACAAGGGCTATAGCTCAGTTAGGTAGAGCACCTCGTTTACACGCGCGCCAATGTTTTTCAGGGGAGTCTATCATGCAATCAAAAAAAATTGATCCTTTTGAGAAATCGATGTCTTACTCCATTACTTTGAAGGAACAAAACAAGAGAACAATAGCCTGACAAATGGTTTGGTTCGATTCGGGTGCCGTTTAGGCAGGAGCAGGATCCGAATCGAACCTATCATTGATTTGAGATATTGATAGGGCGAATACCCAGTCTATTCAATGCTAGGCATAATGAGTATAAGGACCTCAAAAATTCTCTTTTCGTCCTATGAATCTTAAGGTGTATGAAGTTTCATCTTTGATTTTTTAATCAGGATGATAGAGACTTCATTTAACTTAGGTTGATCTAGGCCAGAAGCAGACCTACGTCAAGATAAACTTTCCCTTCTTTGAAACACTTTGGTAGTGCTCCTGTATCAGTAATGAATCAGAGCACATGGAACCATCTTCCTTTTTTTTCTAAGAGAAAAAATATATATATGGTAGACTAACTGATATTTCTATCAGTTAATGAAAGAGCCCAATGCAAAAAAATGCATGTTGGGTCTTTGAAATAGGTCGAATCATTTTGATAATAATCAGTTCGATCTGTTTTACCGAGAAGGTCTACGGTTCGAGTCCGTATAGCCCTATATTTTATATTTTTATTTTATATTTTATTAATTTTTATATTTTATTAATTTTTATATTTTATTAATTTTTATATTTTATTAATTTAAAATATTTATTAAATTAATAAAAAAATATTTATTAAATTAATAAAAATGAAATGAAAATAATATTCTTAAAACTAAAGCAAACTAAAACAATAAAGAATATCCAAATACAAATAAAAAAAGTTGTATAGTTTTTTTCCTAATTATTGTATTCTTTGTTGATTGGAACTGGTCGCTTCCAGTTGCTTGGTTAAAATCATTCCCATAAGCTCGCTCACAGGGAGATCGCTCAGAAACTGAAAACAAAAGCGCATTTCAACAGAATCTCATAAATATATATAATATATATTAAATATATATATATAGATAATATATATAAGATAATATCTATAAAAGATATAATATCTATAAAATATAAAATATAAAATAAATTTTATCTATATTAATATATAATTTATATATTATATATAAATATAATAATTTATATATAGTTATATATAGAATACATTTTTTATTTTCTATCTATATTTTATAGATATTATATCTTTTTATAGATATTATCTATATATATATATTTAATATATATTATATATATTTATGAGATTCTGTTGAAATGCGCTTTTGTTTTCAGTTTCTGAGCGATCTCCCTGTGAGCGAGCTTATGGGAATGATTTTAACCAAGCAACTGGAAGCGACCAGTTCCAATCAACAAAGAATACAATAATTAGGAAAAAAACTATACAACTTTTTTTATTTGTATTTGGATATTCTTTATTGTTTTAGTTTGCTTTAGTTTTAAGAATATTATTTTCATTTCATTTTTATTAATTTAATAAATATTTTTTTATTAATTTAATAAATATTTTAAATTAATAAAATATAAAAATTAATAAAATATAAAAATTAATAAAATATAAAAATTAATAAAATATAAAATAAAAATATAAAATATAGGGCTATACGGACTCGAACCGTAGACCTTCTCGGTAAAACAGATCGAACTGATTATTATCAAAATGATTCGACCTATTTCAAAGACCCAACATGCATTTTTTTGCATTGGGCTCTTTCATTAACTGATAGAAATATCAGTTAGTCTACCATATATATATTTTTTCTCTTAGAAAAAAAAGGAAGATGGTTCCATGTGCTCTGATTCATTACTGATACAGGAGCACTACCAAAGTGTTTCAAAGAAGGGAAAGTTTATCTTGACGTAGGTCTGCTTCTGGCCTAGATCAACCTAAGTTAAATGAAGTCTCTATCATCCTGATTAAAAAATCAAAGATGAAACTTCATACACCTTAAGATTCATAGGACGAAAAGAGAATTTTTGAGGTCCTTATACTCATTATGCCTAGCATTGAATAGACTGGGTATTCGCCCTATCAATATCTCAAATCAATGATAGGTTCGATTCGGATCCTGCTCCTGCCTAAACGGCACCCGAATCGAACCAAACCATTTGTCAGGCTATTGTTCTCTTGTTTTGTTCCTTCAAAGTAATGGAGTAAGACATCGATTTCTCAAAAGGATCAATTTTTTTTGATTGCATGATAGACTCCCCTGAAAAACATTGGCGCGCGTGTAAACGAGGTGCTCTACCTAACTGAGCTATAGCCCTTGTGTTTGTGATACATATTTTATCATATTATTTAGATAATTTCTTGTCAAGATGAATATTACATGATCCAACATCATAATCATACCTTTTTGGTCGGTTTGATTGGTATTGCTTAGAAGTAATATCGGATTTATAATCCATCGATGTGATAGGTCCCTTTTCTTTCTCTTTATGATTCCTTATGATAATAAATGACCTACTTAACTCAGTGGTTAGAGTATTGCTTTCATACGGCGGGAGTCATTGGTTCAAATCCAATAGTAGGTAGAACTTATTAGATACCATTGATCCCGGTGTCTAATAAGTTTTTCTACCCACCTTCTTTTATTGATTTTCTATCTTTTTCATCCTATTCTATTTCCGTTTTCAATTTTCAAATTTTTCGTTAGATCAAATTTCACTATTTCACTTTTGATTGTATTTGATTCTATTTAATCAGCAGAATAAAAATGGGATGTAGAAACGAAAGTTCTGTTTATACGGAAATTCTTTCGATTAACCAACTAGTTACGAAATCGCGTTGATAGCCTTTACTCGTGTCCTAGCCCATCTGAGAGCTAGATTTGCCTCAATTGTTTGCCTCTTGCCTTCAGCTTTCCTCAAGTTAGCTTCCGCTATTTCAAGAGCTTGCTGAGCTTCTTGTGGATCAATGTCACTACCCTTTTCCGCATCCTTTCCAAAAATAGTGATTTCATTATTGACTATTCTAGCAAAACCACCCATCAGAGCCATCGTTAACCATTGGTCGTTAAGGCGTATTCTCAAAATACCTATATCTACAACTGTGGCAATAGGCGCGTGATTTGGTAATACGCCAATTTGTCCGCTATTAGTAGATAAAATGATTTCTTTCACTTCTGAATCCCAAACAATTCGATTATGGGTGAGTACGCAAAGATTTAAGGTCATTTATTCAATTTGCTCTCCATTTCTAAGTTCGTAGCCTTCGCAGTAGCTTCATCGATGTTACCTACCAAATAAAAGGCCTGTTCAGGAAGACCGTCTAATTCTCCGGAAAGGATCAATTGAAATCCTCTAATTGTTTCTGCTAGGCCAACATATTTCCCCGGGGAACCAGTAAATACTTCCGCTACGAAAAAGGGTTGTGATAAGAAACGCTCAATTTTTCGCGCTCTTGCTACGGTTAAGCGATCCTCTTCGGACACTTCGTCCAACCCCAGGATAGCTATAATGTCCTGAAGTTCTTTGTAACGTTGTAAGGTTTGCTTAACCCTTTGCGCAGTTTCATAATGTTCCTTTCCAACGATTCGAGGTTGGAGCATAGTTGACGTTGAGTCTAAAGGATCTACCGCTGGATAGATACCTTTGGCAGCTAATCCTCTTGATAGTACGGTAGTAGCATCTAAATGCGCAAATGTTGTGGCAGGGGCAGGGTCGGTCAAATCATCCGCGGGTACATAAACTGCTTGAATAGAAGTTATGGATCCCTCCTTGGTAGAAGTAATTCTTTCTTGTAAAGAACCCATTTCGGTACTAAGGGTGGGTTGATAACCCACAGCGGAAGGCATTCTACCCAATAAGGCAGATACTTCGGATCCCGCTTGGACAAAACGGAAGATATTGTCTATAAATAGAAGTACGTTTTGTTTATTAACATCTCGGAAATATTCCGCCATAGTTAGGGCAGTCAACCCAACTCTCATACGAGCTCCTGGCGGTTCATTCATCTGACCGTAGACTAAAGCCACTTTTGATTCCGCAAGATTTTGTTCATTAATTACTCCAGATTCTTTCATTTCCATGTAAAGATCATTTCCTTCACGAGTACGTTCACCTACTCCGCCAAATACGGATACACCCCCATGAGCTTTGGCAATGTTGTTGATCAATTCCATAATGAGTACTGTTTTACCTACCCCAGCTCCCCCAAATAGTCCGATTTTTCCTCCACGACGATAAGGAGCTAAAAGATCGACTACTTTAATTCCTGTTTCAAAAATAGATAATTTTGTATCTAATTGTATGAAAGCGGGCGCAGGTTTATGAATAGGGGATGTTGTGCGAGTATCTACAGGACCTAAATTATCAACGGGCTCCCCAAGCACGTTAAAAATTCGTCCTAGGGTCGCTCCGCCGACTGGAACACTTAGAGGAGCTCCCGTGTTAATCACTTCCATTCCTCTCATTAGACCATCTGTAGCGCTCATAGCTACAGCTCTAACTCGATTGTTTCCTAATAATTGCTGTACCTCACAAGTTACATTAATTTGTTGACCGATGGTATCTCGACCCTTAACTACCAAAGCGTTGTAAATATTAGGCATCTTGCCCGGGGGAAAGGCTACATCCAGTACTGGACCGATGATTTGAGAAATACGTCCCAGATTTTCTTTTTCAAGCGTGGAAACTCCAGGAACAGAAGTAGTAGGATTTATTCTCATAATAAAATAAAGTGAAATATGTCAATTTTTTTTTTCGAAAATTTTCTAATAAAAAAAATCTTCGACAGCAAGTTGATCGGTTAATTCAATAAGAAATGGGGATTAGCACTCGATTTCGTTGGTACCATCCAATTGAATGCAATTCAATTGGATTGTTTCCTTATTCAATGAAGGAATTTTTAAGTTCAACCAACCTATTTGCAAAATATCAAGTGGATAAATAAATAACAATTTTGAGAGAGTCTTTCATTTGTCTATCATTGTCTTTCATTTGTCTATCATTATAGGCAATACCATCCATATTATCTATGGAATTCGAACCCGAACTCTATTTACGATTCCTTATTTCTATCTCATTAGCCCTTATTTCATTTCGTATTTTATTTTAGCATATCGATTTTTTTTTACGTCCAACCTATCCCCCCTTTTTCCATCTATATTCCTTTTTTTTCATTTCATAAACGAATTACGCATATTTTCACATCTAGGATTTACATATACAACATATATTACTGTCAAGAGTGAATTTCTTATTCTTTCTTATTTCTTATTATTGAATTTATATTATTTCTTATTTTATATTATTTCTTATTATCTTATTATCTTATTATTGATTATTATTGACTATTGACTTATTATTGAATTTATATTATTATAGTATTATCTTATTATTGACTATTGACTTATTATTGAATTTATATATTTTATATTTAATTTATATATTTTATATATATATTTTATATTTATAATTCTAATTATAATTATATATTTATAATATTTCTATTTCATTTATTTCATTTTCATTTCGATTCAAAAAAAAAGTAAGGAATTCTAAACTTGAAAAACACGGATTGGGTTGCGCCATACATATGAAAGAATATAGAATATGAAAGAATATAGAATAATGATGTATTTGGCGAATCAAATACCATGGTCTAATAAGGAACCTTTCGGATTAGTTGATAATTTTTTGAAAGATTTCTTCGAAAAGGTTTCATTAACTCCTAATTTATGCCGAGCAGACCTTGTTGTTGCGAAAATTTTCAATTCATGAGTTGTAGGGAGGGGCTTATGTCACCACAAACAGAGACTAAAGCAAGTGTTGGATTCAAAGCTGGTGTTAAAGAGTATAAATTGACTTATTATACTCCTGAATATGAAGTCAAAGATACTGATATCTTGGCAGCCTTCCGAGTAACTCCTCAACCCGGAGTTCCGCCCGAGGAAGCAGGGGCAGCAGTAGCTGCTGAATCTTCTACTGGTACATGGACAACCGTGTGGACCGATGGGCTTACCAGCCTTGATCGTTACAAAGGGCGATGCTACCACATTGAGCCCGTTGCTGGAGAAGAAAATCAATATATATGTTATGTAGCTTACCCCTTAGACCTTTTTGAAGAAGGTTCTGTTACTAACATGTTTACTTCCATTGTGGGTAATGTATTTGGGTTCAAAGCCCTGCGCGCTCTACGTCTAGAGGATCTGCGAATCCCTCCTTCTTATACTAAAACTTTCCAAGGCCCGCCTCATGGCATCCAGGTTGAAAGAGATAAATTGAACAAGTACGGTCGCCCCCTATTAGGATGTACTATTAAACCTAAATTGGGGTTATCCGCTAAGAACTACGGTAGAGCAGTTTATGAATGTCTACGTGGTGGACTTGATTTTACCAAAGATGATGAGAATGTGAACTCCCAACCATTTATGCGTTGGAGAGACCGTTTCTTATTTTGTGCCGAAGCAATTTTTAAAGCACAGGCTGAAACAGGTGAAATCAAAGGGCATTACTTGAATGCTACTGCGGGTACATGTGAAGAAATGATTAAAAGGGCCATATTTGCCAGAGAATTGGGAGCTCCCATCGTAATGCATGACTACTTAACAGGTGGGTTCACTGCAAATACTAGCTTGGCTCATTATTGCCGAGATAATGGTCTACTTCTTCACATCCATCGCGCAATGCACGCAGTTATTGATAGACAGAAGAATCATGGTATGCACTTTCGTGTACTAGCTAAAGCTTTACGTCTGTCTGGTGGAGATCATATTCACGCTGGTACAGTAGTAGGTAAACTTGAAGGAGAAAGGGACATAACTTTGGGCTTTGTTGATTTACTACGTGATGATTTTATTGAAAAAGATCGAAGCCGTGGTATTTATTTCACTCAAGATTGGGTTTCTATACCAGGTGTTCTGCCCGTAGCTTCGGGGGGTATTCACGTTTGGCATATGCCTGCTTTGACCGAGATCTTTGGAGATGATTCCGTACTACAATTCGGTGGAGGAACTTTAGGACACCCTTGGGGAAATGCACCGGGTGCCGTAGCTAATCGAGTAGCTTTAGAAGCATGTGTAAAAGCTCGTAATGAGGGACGTGACCTTGCCCGCCAGGGTAATGAAATTATCCGCGAGGCTGGCAAATGGAGTATGGAACTAGCTGCTGCTTGTGAAGTATGGAAGGAGATCAAATTTGAATTCGAAGCAATGGATACTTTAGATAAATAAAATTTGAATTCGAAGCAATGGATACTTTGTAATCCAGTAATTACTGTTGGTTTGTTGAATTGCAATTAAACTCGGCCCAATCTTTTACTAAAAGGATTGAGCCGATCCTAAAGATTGGTGTATTCTTTTCTATCCTATTCGTTCCGTGTTGGAATAGAAACTTATTGTATTAGTAGACGAGATTTTATTGTATTAGTAGACGATATTTTACGAAAAAGGTTCTTGATAGGAGAAAAATTTCTTTTTTCAATTTTTTCAGTGCGAATTTTACACAACATAGGGAAATCGCTATTTCTAATTGAAAATTTATATTTATAATTGAAAAGAAAAAAGTAAAGTATCATATATCATATATAATGAACTGATACTCCAGGTTCTCACAAACGAGAATCCTTTACTTCAATATTCACTCATTATTAGTTTAATGATTGTATCCATTATGCGTATTCCGATAGGAAATAAATGATTTTTTTTTTTCATCAAATGACTATTCATCTATTATACTTTACATCTAAATAGAGGCAAGAAAACTCTATGGAAAAATTATGGTTCAATTTTATCTTGTCTAAGGGGGAATTAGAATACAGATGTGGGCTAAGTAAATCAATGGATAGCCTTGGTCCTATTGAAAATACTAGTGTAAACGAAGACCCGGTTAGAAATGATATGGATAAAAACATTCATGGTTGTAGTGACAGCTCTAGTTATTACAGTAAGGTTGATCATTTAGTTGGCGTCAAAGACATTCGGAATTTCATTTCTGATGACACCCGAATTAGGGTTTTAATTAGGGATAGTAATCAGGATAATGATAGTAATCAGGATAATTATTCTCTATATTTTAATAGTGAAAATCAAATTTTTGAGATTGACAATGACGATCCCCACTATGATTTTAACTTGTATGATACTAACTATAGTTGGAATAATCACATTAAGAGTTGTATTAACTCTTATCTTCGTTCTCAAACCTGTATTGATAGTTCCATTTTAAGTGGTAGTGACAATTACAATGATAGTTATATTTATAATTGCATTTGTGGTTACATTTGTGTTGAAGGTGGAAATAGTAGTGAAGACAATGGTTTAACTCTAAAAGAAAGTTGCGCAAATGGTAATGATTTAACTCTAAAAGAAAGTTGCGCAAATGGTAATGATTTAACTCTAAAAGAAAGTTGCGCAAATGGTAATGATTTAACTCTAAAAGAAAGTTGCGCAAATGGTAATGATTTAACTCTAAAAGAAAGTTGCGCAAATGGTAATGATTTAACTCTAAAAGAAAGTTGCGCAAATGGTAATGATTTAGAAAGGCCTAAAGATTTCAAGCATTTGTGGGTTCTATGCGAAAATGAAGATTGTTATGGATTAAATTATAAGAAATTTCTTAAGCCAAAAATGAATATTTGTGAATACTGTGGATATCATTTGAAAATGAGTAGTTCAGATAGAATCGAACTTTCGATTGATCCAGGTACTTGGGATCCTATGGATGAAGACATGATCTCTCTGGATCCCATTGAATTTCAGTATGACGAAGATGGTATTGATTATGATCCATTTCAGTCTGACGAAGATGGTATTGATTATGATCCATTTCAGTCTGACGAAGATGGTTCTGACGAAGCTGACGAAGATGGTTCTGACGAAGCTGACGAAGATGGTTCTGACGAAGCTGACGAAGATGGTTCTGACGAAGCTGACGAAGATGGTTCTGACGAAGCTGACGAAGATGGTTCTGACGAAGCTGACGAAGATGGTTCTGACGAAGCTGACGAAGATGGTTCTGACGAAGATGGTATTGATTATGATCCATTTCAGTCTGACCAAGAAGAGCCTTATATGGATGGTATTGATTCTGATCCATTTCAGTATGACGAAGATAAAGTTCAGTATGACGAAGATAAAGTTCAGTATGACAAAGATAAAGTTCAGTTTGACAAAGATAAAGTTCAGTATGACAAAGATAAAGTTCAGTTTAACAAAGATAAAGATGGTATTAATTATGATCCATTTCAGTTTAACAAAGATAAAGATGGTCTTGATTCTGATCCATTTCAGTATGACGAAGATAAAGTTCAGTATGACGAAGATAAAGTTCAGTATGACAAAGATAAAGTTCAGTTTGACGAAGATAAAGATGGTATTGATTCTGATCCATTTCAGTATGACGAAGATAAAGTTCAGTATGACAAAGATAAAGTTCAGTTTGACAAAGATAAAGTTCAGTTTGACAAAGATAAAGTTCAGTTTGACAAAGATAAAGATAAAGATGGTATTGATTATGATCCATTTCAGTTTGACAAAGATAAAGATGGTATTGATTCTGATCCATTTCAGTATGACGAAGATGGTATTGATTCTTATCCGTTTGAGTATGACGAAGATGGTATTGATTCTGATCCGTTTGAGTATGACGAAGAGCCCTATAAAGATCGTCTTGATTCTTATCAAAGAGAGACAGGATTAACTGAGGCTATTCAAACAGGTACGGGTCAACTAAACGGTATTCCTATAGCAATCGGGGTTATGGATTTTCAGTTTATGGGGGGTAGTATGGGATCCGCAGTAGGCGAGAAAATCACCCGTTTGATCGAATATGCTACCAATAATTTTTTGCCTCTTATTCTAGTGTGTGCTTCCGGAGGAGCACGCATGCAAGAAGGAAGTTTGAGCTTGATGCAAATGGCTAAAATATCTTCTGCTTTATATGATTATCAATCAAATAAAAAGTTATTTTATGTATCAATTCTTACATCTCCTACTACTGGTGGAGTGACCGCGAGTTTTGGTATGTTGGGGGATATCATTATTGCTGAACCCAATGCCTATATTGCATTTGCGGGTAAAAGAGTAATTGAGCAAACATTGAATATAACAGTACCTGAAGGTTCACAGGAGGCTGAATATTTATTCCATAAGGGTTTATTCGATCCAATCGTACCACGTAATCCTTTAAAGGGTGTTCTGAGTGAGTTATTTCAGTTCCACGGTTTTTTTCCTTTGAATCAAAATTCAATCAAGTAGAGTCTTAAGTTAAATTATTTTCTTTGTAGTGAAAAGGCAGTTAGTTAGTTTATCAGAATCAAAGTCAAAGCCCGCATAATGGGCTTTGACTTTGTGACATAAAATGGAATTGTCGAAAAACGAATTTTATCTTGCTCTATTGCGTATGTTTATATAATTCAAATATAGAAAAAATATAAATATAGAGTTTTGCATCTTTCTATATCTCCCGAGAATTCTATTTTTACTAAAAATCCCTGTTCTTGGATCGGATTCTAACGAATCGAATCTTTCGACAATTTGTAATAAACTCTTTCTCAATTTGTAATAAACTCTTTCTTTATTAAATTCAAATTAGAAATTAAAATTAGAAGACAAGAACAATAGAATAATAATAATAAGAAAAGTAGGAATAAAGTAAGATAATAAAGAAAGTGGATTATCTTATCATACACCTATTTTATTTCATTTAGAAAGATGGGCAAGTCCCTTTATTTAATTCTACATTCCTTGCACTTATTAGATAAGATATATATATTAGATATATATACTCGCTTAGATATACTTAGTATTTAGATATACTTAGTATTTAGATATACTTAGTATAATATTTAGATATACTTAGTATTTCGATATACTTAGTATAATATTTAGATATACTTAGTATAATATACGAATTATAATATAATTATTATTATTATAAGATATATTTATAACTAACTTTATAACTAACAATATAACAATAACAGGTACGAATATTAAATTGAGGTACCCATTTTATGACAATTCCCTCTATTTTTGTGCCTTTAGTAGGCCTAGTATTTCCGGCAATTGCAATGGCTTCTTTATCTTTGTATGTTCAAAAAACTAAGATTTTTTAGATTCGATGGGGCCAAGGCCAAGACCAAATCTTATCTATTTTTTTTTCACGACTTAGATGCCACGGATATCTATTTAGTAGAATATTGTATAACATCCATCCGGCTTCCCCGAACATAAATGAAAAAGCTCCTCTTATGCATACGTAAACATGATATAGGGGTAAATGAATTATAGCAAGTGGATCGGTACCGGACGAATGTATGAAATTAAAGTCTATATATCTAGTAGATCTGTATAGGGGATCATATAAAGGGGATGATTTTAGATCTAAGCAATTTGATGAATTACTTCTAAAAGTTCATATCAAAATAGCACTAGTTGATGAGAGTTACTTCGGAAACAAAAAAAGTAAAGTCAAATTTTTTTGCTTATTTTCTCAATTCCAATAAAATGCAACTGGATCTAGTATGTATGAGTTGGCGATCAGAATCTATATGGATAGAATTTATAGTGGGGTCTCGAAAAACAAGCAATTTCTGCTGGGCCTTTATTCTTTTTTTTGGTTCATTAGGGTTTTTATTAGTTGGAACTTCTAGTTATCTTGGTAGGAATTTGATATCTTTATTTCCGTCTCAGCAAATAGTTTTTTTTCCACAAGGAATCGTGATGTCTTTCTATGGGATCGCGGGTCTCTTTATTAGTTCCTATTTGTGGTGCACGATTTTTTGGAATGTAGGTAGTGGTTATGATCGATTCGATAGAAAAGAGGGAATAGTATGTATTTTTCGTTGGGGTTTTCCTGGAAAAAATCGTCGCATCTTTCTACGATTCCTTATGAAAGATATTCAGTCCATCAGAATAGAAGTTAAAGAGGGTATTTATGCTCGGCGTGTCCTTTATATGGAAATCAGAGGCCAGGGGGCCGTTCCCTTGACTCGTACTGATGAGAATTTGACTCCACGAGAAATTGAGCAAAAAGCTGCTGAATTGGCCTATTTTTTGCGTGTACCGATTGAAGTCTTTTGAAATGAATTGCAGAATAAATGCTTTCTCGGCAGGAGGAAAAAACTCAAGACAAGAAGCCTCTTTTTTCTATAGCAGAACTAAACTGAAGTTTCTTAAGAATGCCCACTCGAACCAAAGAAGACGTATACGGAAGAGTCATAACATAAAACAAAACTGTTTTTTTTTTTTTGTCCACAAAAATTGTTTTTTATGCGTCTGTAAATGTAAAACCACTCAACTTAATTCAGTAACAAAACAAGCAAGAAATCGAAATAATGGATTCATCTCATATATCAAAGTATTTCGAAATATTTAACTTTTTATTTTCAATATTTGGAGTTGATACGTTAGATACAGATAGATTATATCTTGTAAATTTTCTCTACTTTCCTTTTGTCAATCAGCCCCTCCCCTTTTATCCTTTCTTTTGTGCTCCTTAAGAACTAAACAAGTAGATTTCTTTCTTATAACATAATGATAAATGTAATGATAACTTTTCTGTCTTTTTTTGTCACTCATTTTTGATCATCATAATATTTTTCATAATTTTTTTTTTTTCAATTATTCCCGGACTCTAGACTATATACAGTCTAGATAACCCGCGAAAATTTTTCGACATATTTGATTGATATCTTGATATAGACAGGGAGCTCCTTCGTCTCAAAATCTGAATAGAATAATCTTTATTATTTGAAGCGGTTCTTTCGGGCAGTTATCGAAAGAGGGCAATTGCTTCGAATTTGATCAATTGAGATATCTGGAAACAATAATATATATATATATTTCATTCGAACATTCGAATTCAAAGTGGATTCTTATTTTCTATTTCTGTACTCTTTTTAGATTCAAGGACTAAGCACTGAATCAAAAAAAAAAAAAACAGAGAATAGATTCATGGGCCCCTACCTTATAATTTATCTTATAATTTATAATATAATGAAAGTCATGCTTGATAGAAAGATTAGATCACATAAAGTCAACGAATGAGGTGGGTTCATTAACAATTCACAGATGAAAAAATGGCAAAAAAGAAAGCATTCACTCCCCTTCTATATTTTGCATCTATAGTATTTTTGCCCTGGTGGATCTCTCTCTCATTTAATAAAAGTCTGAAATCTTGGATTACTAATTGGTGGAATACTAGGCAATCCGAAACTTTTTTGAATGATATTCAAGAAAAAAGTATTCTAGAACAATTCATAGAAGTAGAGGAACTCCTCCTGTTGGACGAAATGATAAAAGAATACCCGGAAACACATCTACAAAAACTTCGTATAGGAATCCACAAAGAAACGATCCAATTGATCAAGATGCACAATGAGGATCGTATCCATACGATTTTGCACTTCTCGACAAATCTAATCTGTTTCGTTATTCTAAGTGGTTATTCTATTTTGGGTAATGAAGAACTTGTTATTCTTAACTCTTGGGTTCAAGAATTCCTATATAATTTAAGCGACACAATAAAAGCTTTTTCTATTCTTTTATTAACTGAGTTCTGTGTCGGATTCCATTCGCACCACGGTTGGGAACTAATGATTGGCTATATCTACAAAGATTTTGGATTTGCTCATAATGATCAAATTATATCTGTTCTTGCTTGTACCCTTCCAGTCATTCTAGATACAATTTTTAAATATTCGATCTTTCGTTATTTAAATCATGTATCGCCGTCACTTGTAGTTATTTATCATTCACTGACTGACTGAAAAATGATTCACGGATTCAATTAGAATCTTTCTTACTTTGTATATAAGCAAAGAATGCAAAGTCGTACTTACTTTACTCTTTCTACCCATCAGGGGAATACAATTCCTCCTCTATTTCAGTAAATTTTTTTTTTTTTCAGTAAAAGTAAATAGCAGAATCGTGGATAGGGAACTATACTAGTGACCTACCTAATTTTATTGTAGAAATTTTCGGGATCAATGATTGTACCATGCAAACTAGAAATACTTTTTCTTGGATAAAGGAGGAGATTACTCGATCCATTTCCGTATCGCTCATGATCTATATAATAACCGGGGCATCCATTTCAAATGCATATCCCATTTTTGCGCAGCAGGGGTATGAAAATCCACGAGAAGCAACTGGGCGTATTGTATGTGCCAATTGCCATTTAGCTAATAAACCCGTGGATATTGAGGTTCCACAAGCGGTACTTCCTGATACTGTATTTGAAGCGGTTGTTAGAATTCCTTATGATATGCAACTGAAACAAGTTCTTGCTAATGGTAAGAAAGGGGCTTTGAATGTGGGTGCTGTTCTTATTTTACCGGAGGGGTTTGAGTTAGCCCCACCTGATCGTATTTCGCCCGAGATGAAAGAAAAGATAGGCAATCTGTCTTTTCAGAACTACCGCCCCACTCAGAAAAATATTCTTGTGATAGGTCCTGTTCCTGGTCAAAAATATAGTGAAATCACCTTTCCTATTCTTTCCCCAGACCCTGCTAGTAATAAGGATGTTCATTTCTTAAAATATCCCATATACGTAGGCGGAAATAGGGGAAGGGGTCAGATTTATCCCGACGGGAACAAAAGTAACAATACAATTTATAATGCTACGGCAACAGGTATAGTAAGCAAAATCATACGAAAAGAAAAAGGGGGGTACGAAATAACCATAACGGATGCATTGGATGGACATCAAGTGGTTGATATTATCCCCCCAGGACCAGAACTTCTTGTTTCAGAGGGTGAATCTATCAAACTTGATCAACCATTAACAAGTAATCCTAATGTGGGTGGATTTGGTCAGGGGGATGCAGAAATAGTACTTCAAGATCCACTACGTGTCCAAGGCCTTTTGTTCTTCTTGGCATCTATTGTTTTTGCACAAATCTTTTTGGTTCTTAAAAAGAAACAATTTGAAAAGGTTCAAGTGTCCGAAATGAATTTCTAGATCCGTGGATTTATCAACATCAAATTTGTAAAAAAGAACAAATTCTTCCTGGCAATTAGGTTAGGTATGATGAAAAAAGTATGAAAAGTCTTTTGCTTGTTTATATTCTTTCTCTAGGAATTACTTTTACCGCATTCAAAATCTGTATATTGTGAAGAAGACTATTTGTCTTTACCCCTTCTTTTCTTTTTTCAATCTAAATGGGAGGGGTGTAATTATATCCCTATTGTCAGATTGAAATGTCACAGAATGGGTTTTGTTTTCTAAATTCAATTTGATTAGATACTAAACATAAGATAAGTAAGCGGAGAATAGAAAGGAAGGATAAATGAGGGGAACAAATAATTACAGGGAGTATTCTTCGTCTTCCTAGCCTTCGGCACAAGAAAAGGATGTGTAAAATTCCTTTTCTTGTGTCGAAATAATAACAATTCCGGATCCCATTCGTCAAAGATTTCTATTCTTAGTTTATATTTTTCCAGATTTTTCAGAACCCTTTATTTTTTTAGATTTACTTATAATAGATAATAGATTATAATAGATAATAGAATAAGTAATAAAGTAATCGAATAAGTAATAAGGATAATATAATAAGTATAAAATAAGTATAAATAAGTATAAAATAAGTATAAGTATAAATAAGTATAATATAATATAATAAGTAATGGACAACCAAAAAAAAGAGAAGGAATCCTTTTTTTTATAAATATAAAATAGAAGCAAGGCGATGAACTTATAAAAAAATTTCAAACTTTGATGAAATACTAAAATAAATAGAGTAAGGTTAGACTAGTCTAGAAAGGGTTTGCTTGATATCTGGTCGACAGAAAAAAAAAAGAAATATTAAAATTAAATATTAAAATATTAAAATTAAATATTAAAAAAAATTAAATATTAAAATTAAATATATATTGTGATTGTGTCATCCAGGAAAAGGAAATTGAGTGATTCCTTTTTTTCTTCTAACCTTGAAAGTATCGATAGATACTATCGAAGAACAGATGCTATGAATCAATTAATCGAGTTCATTTTTCAAAAACATCATCGGAAAAAGTGATCTATTTGTTGTCATTTATATTTATACGAACAAAATATTATGATCATTAAGAATTCAACGGGACCCCTCCTCGCGAATCAGACAAAGAAAGAGGAGGCGGGCCCCGTTGAGTTCTTACACTTTCATGCCTATAACTTAGTTCATCCCATTATTACATATTACAGGGACGAACCCAATCCAGAATATGAACCATAAAAGAAAATACCTATTAAACCGATCACAGGAATACCAGTTACCGTACCTATTATCCAAAGAGGAATCCTTCCAGTAGTATCGGCCATTTATCCCGCTTCCCTCCACATTTCATCAAGTGGTCATGCTAAAGACATAAACAGTCATAGATAATTATGAGATGCAATCCTTCCGAATGGGATAAGAGAATTCCTACTATTATTTAGTATTCTACTACTCTTTTTTTCTTAATTGAAGAAATAATTGGAAAATAAAACAGCAAGTACAAAAATGAGTAATAACCCCCAGTAGAGACTGGTACGATTCAATTCAACATTTTGTTCGTTCGGGTTTGATTGTGTCATAGCTCTATAATTAATTCGGATTAGGTTTATCGTTGGATGAACTGCATTGCTGATATTGACCCCAAAAAAGAAACGGTAGGTACAGCTAGTCCGTGAACAGCCAACCATCGCACTGTAAAAATTGGATAGGTTCGATCTATGGTCATTGGGTCCTCCTAAAAAGATCTACTAAATTCATCGAGTTGTTCCAAAGAATCAAAACGGCCGGTTATTAATGGAATTCCTTGTCGGCTCTCTGTAAAATACTCGTTTGGACGAGGGCTTCCAAACACATCATAAGCTAAACCTGTGCTGACGAATAACCAACCCGCAATGAATAGGGAAGGTATAGTAATACTATGAATGATCCAGTATCGAATACTGGTAATAATATCAGCAAAAGAACGTTCTCCTGTGCTTCCAGACATGCTGAGCTCCGCATATTCTTGTAGGGGATCGATTCCGTAAAAGATGAGATCAGTAAACGGAAATTCACTGAAATTCAATCTTTGTGAGATCGTCAATATTGTACCAAAGGTATTTTTAGAGTATACCGAATCAGTATAGCTATCCTTCTTCTGACACAGCAACGCAATTTCAAACAGTATATCGACATGAAGTGCTAGATAATTTCTTTCTTCTTCTTGCTTGTCGATGTATAACCACGTATCATGCGATAGAAAATTCCTCAAATTCCTGGAATATAATATAGGGGATTCTATTATTGGTTTGGGGCTAGAAACGGAAGATCAGGTAACCCGTGAATCCAACAAGTTTATAATAATTCATGAAGGAAATTATCATATTTCCGCAAGTCAATTAGATGCGAAATCTAAAAATTGACTTTTTTTCGTAATTGCATAAGAGGTTTTGTTTTTTGTTGTAAGCCCTCCTTTTTTTATTTTAAGGAATTGCTTAGTCGTCTAGTAACAAGTAAGAGTAGTCGATAGTATTAGATATAGATAAAAAAAAGAGCAAGGAATAAAAAAAAAATTCTACTAATCAATATTTGTGAGGCGGCCTTTCTTGTATTCTTGTATTAGATCCAAAGGTTTTTTCTTGACCTAACTACAAAGATGATGAATCTATTTCTTTTTCTTTTCTACTCTTGTCCTGCCGCTCTATTTTTGTGAATACCGTTTAGAATGATTGATGAATCAAAAAATTTCAATTGAACTTATTCTTTCAATTGGTATTTTTGCTTATCCCCGTCTCTTTTAAAAATTGAAACTTAGGTAAGTGCTTTATAAACATATGTATAAAAAGAACATATTTCATTTAGCTCCTTCATGCCTACTCTAACTAGTTATTTCGGTTTTTTACTAGCGGCTTTAACTATAACCTCAGCTCTATTTATTGGTCTGAGTAAGATACGACTTATTTGAAAATTAATTGAATGAACGAACAATTAATAAAAACAAAGTTTTCTGTCCTATTCCATATATTCTATAGTTCCTTACCGTGTTAATTATCAATTATTAGTTATTGATATTCATGGGCAATAGAGATTAATATTTAGGGATAGATATTACCTTTCTTTTTCTCCTTTCAAATAAATTGAAATGATTGAAGTTTTTCTATTTGGAATCGTCTTAGGTCTAATTCCTATTACTTTGGCTGGATTATTCGTAACCGCATATTTACAATACATACGTGGTGATCAGTTGGACCTTTGATTAATTAACATCTCTTTTTTTGACTGACCCCTTTAATTTTAATTTAATTAATTTAATTCAAGGAGGTCAAATTCGAATTGCTGTTCAATTTTTTTTTTTTTTTTTTTTTTTTCAGTTCGGTGTAATTTTCGACTTAACAAGAGCGGAATCACGCTCTGTAGGATTTGAACCTACGACATTGGGTTTTGGAGACCCACGTTCTACCGAACTGAACTAAGAGCGCTTTCTTATCATAATAAATAAGACTGTAAAAAAGAGGATTCTTTTATTTTATAACCCCAATACATCGTGCACACCTATACTATCATATATCATATATAATATGAGAAAATGATAGATTATGTATGCTTAATTTTAATCAATCTAAAACTAAAATGGCTCCCTCCTTACTGCTCAAAGGAGAAGTAATAGGTAGGGATGACAGGATTTGAACCCGTGACATTTTGTACCCAAAACAAACGCGCTACCAAGCTGCGCTACATCCCTTTCAATTGGCCTACGATGTTATTGTAGAGAATCCCTGTCTTGTTTTCCACACCCTTATTTCATCTATTGATATACAAAAATTATCTTTCCATTTCCTCTTTTTGGTCTCATATCATATAACAACCATATAATGAATAATAAATGAATCTTTTTGGCGGGAATTCTCAGGCAGAAAGGGACCTATTTTGCTGTTTTAAGAAAAGGAAAATCTTATCTATCGAATCATTGTACATTTAAATTTTAATTTTGAATTAGGAATTCCGGGTACAAATATACAAATACAAGTGGTCTTTAACCACACATACATGTGATTATATATGTATTACCATAATGTATGTAATACGATAAAGAAGGAGGATTTTAAATGCGAGATCTAAAAACATATCTTTCCGTAGCACCGGTACTAAGTACTCTCTGGTTCGGTTCTTTAGCGGGTTTATTGATAGAGATCAATCGTTTCTTCCCGGATGCGTTAACATTCCCTTTTTTTTAATTCTAGTTATTGTCGCGGGACGGGGTGAAAAAGATTAGATCGATATACAATCAAATATCTGTGACTAATCTCTCGCCCCCCCTTGACTTTAGTTGTTTTTAGAATTATAATTATATAAGAAATGAATTCTAATTATATAAGAAATAATTCTATTTAGTTTTTTTAGAATTCTAATTATATAAGAATTATATAAAATAAATAAGGAAGGTAGAACGAAAAAAGTGGATTGAACCTCAACAAAACTTGGGTTCAAGCTCCAATTAAATTACTAGTAGAGCGAAAAGAGAAATGTGGCTGGAACAACAGTATCCTACAAGATACTTAAAGAAAATACCGTACTGTGATTCTAAATCGAGTTAGAAATCATTGTATTACTTATTTACTATTAGTATAATACATATTGATTTACTATATTGATTGCAATTGATTGCAACGAAATCTTTCAGGATTTGGTTTTGAGTTAGCAACTTTTATTTATTTATTTTCATTCCTTTCTTCTTCACTTTTGATCGGAAAATAGAAGAGTTGGGTGAATTAAAAACTCAAAGGGGGTTCATGGCCAAGAGTAAAGATGTCCGAGTAACGATTATTTTGGAATGTACCAGTTGTGTTCGAAACGTCGTTAATAAGGAATCAACGGGCATTTCCAGGTATATTACTCAAAAAAATCGACACAATACGCCTAGTCGATTGGAATTGAAGAAATTCTGTTCCTATTGTTACAAACATACAATTCACGGGGAGATAAAGAAATAAATCGAATCAAGTACTCGTATGTCAACCCTTCCCGAGAATATGAGAAAATAGGACATTAGGTATTTAGGTAACATTAGGTATTTAGTATGAGAAAATAGGACATTAGGTATTCAGGTATAATAATATATATTATATAATATATTAAGTAATATTAAGTATATAATTAGTTAGATATAATATATAACTAATATATAACAAATATTTTATTTATATATTAGTCTATATTTGTATTTCCTTGTCTATTCCACGCTTTCTTTTTAAAGTGAAGTTTTTAGTTTTAAATTATTCGATATGCACGTTAATAAATTTTTAACCTTTTTAACCTGGTATATGATTGTATCAATATTCTTTTATTTTTTTTATTCTATTTTTTATTTAGTTCTTATTTTTTTAATAATTTTTTTCTTTATTCTCGAGTCAATTATTTATTTTTTTAGTTTACCGTCTTCGAATGATTTTTAGTTTACAGTCTTCGAATGATTAGGAGTTGGATTTTCATTGATTAGGAATTAGATTTTTAATATCACTAACTATTTTTTTTTTTATTTTCTATTCGTGCATAATGATTATTTTAATATTGTTAATTTTAATATTGTTGTTAATTTTAATATTGTTAATATTGTATTATTTATTATATTGTATGATTTATTCATTACTATATTTTTTAGTTATTACTATATTTTGTATTTATTACTATATTTCATTATTTATTTCTTATTTTATTAATTATTTATTATTTCGTGTCGGTTCTATATATATTTATAAATTATATTTATTTATTATTTATGTATTATCACAGTTATAGATATTTATTTAAATTATATTTATATATTAAATATATTAAAATATTAAATATATTTATATTTTATATATTAAATATATTAAAATATGAATTATATTTATATATTAAATATATTAAAATATGAAATTATATTTAAATAAATATCTATAAATAATATAATAATAAAATAAACTAATAAAATAAACAAATAAATAATAAATAAATAATTAAAATAAACTAATAAAATAAACAAATAAATAAGAAATAAATAATAAATAAATAATACAATAATAAAAAAACAAAGCAAATCGTATTTATTCTATTAATTCTATAATTTGAATTTGATCCGATCAAAATAGGATTTTAGAAAAGGATAGGATAGGATTATTTTTAGAAATAAGGAATAAAGAAATGATGGATAAATACAAGCGATCTTTTCGTAGGCGTTTGCCCCCGATCCAATCGGGGGATCGAATTGATTATAGAAACATGAGTTTAATTAGTCGATTTATTAGTGAACAAGGAAAAATCTTATCTAGGCGAGTAAATAGATTGACTTTAAAACAACAACGATTAATTACTATTGCTATAAAACAAGCTCGTATTTTATCTTCGTTACCCTTTATTAATAATGAGAAACGATTTGAAAGAAGGGAGTCGACCGCTAGAACTAGAACCAGAAATGAGAAACGATTTGAAAGAAGAGAGTCGACCGCTAGAACTACTGCTCTTAGAACCAGAAATAAATAGGCTTACCCTTCAATTGACTCAAAATTATCAAACGTAGACTGATGCTTTATTCAAAAAATCTGATAATCAAAATTGTCGTGTCGTAAGAAAAAAGAAATAAATAAAAGAATCGAATCGGGTTGGGGAAGAAAAATAAATTTTTTTTTTTTTTATTGAGCGTCTTCGCTCATCTTGTTTTCTTGTTTGATGACCTTATCAGAATTTTTTTATCATATTAATTTCTACTCTACCTCCCTCGAGTTCATTCTCGAGGGAACCCCATTTCATTTAAAGCATTTCGGTGGATTCCTTCCGATCTCCTTATTTTATAATCTCGTTGGAAATCATATAAAGACAATTCCTATTTGAGATAGCTATTTGTGCAAGTATTTTACGATTAAGAAGCAACTGTTTCTTGTACCGATTTTTTATTAATCTACTATAATTATAGGATACCCCCATTCCTCGAATTCCTGCATTTATTCGAGTGATCCACAAACGACGAAAATATCTTTTTTTCCTATCTCTATCCCGATCAGCCGAAACCAAAGCTCTTACTCTTTGTCTCCGAGCTATATATCCCTCTTTCATTCTGGTCATTGAATAAAAGAAATTTTGATGAATAACTAATTCTTTCTTTCAGTTATTCTTTTCTAGTCTATTAATAACAAAACGGATTCTTCCAATGTATAAAATAAAAATTCCAATGGCTTTTGCTACTATAACCGTCCCGCCCACGATTTTTCCTTTTTTCTAGGCATTTCATTTCGCCTTGAAATAAGAAATTGTATTGATACTAGGTATCAAAAAAAGCATATTAACTAAAATAAAGGAGTAAATAGAAATGGATAAATAAATAGTGGGTTCCATCGTTTCTATGGTTACTTCTTAAACGGTGAGGTCCCCTCTATACACCGGAGCTCATTCCTTCATTTAACATTTAATTGGTAACTTGTACAGTTCACACTCTTCGGCTCTACTCATAAATTTTTCAGTAATAGATCTTTCACAACGAGATCTATCTTATACAGTAACGGTATGTAATTAGGAGGATTAATTGGGTAGCTGACCCTGTTAGTCCGTTCTTTGCAAGAGTCGAAGCATAATCTTTTTGCTTTTTAAATAGGATTTTCCCCGCTTAATGGATAAGCATTTGCTACCAATGGGGAATTTTTAAAAAATTCCAAGATTGGATTTGCGCCAATGGAAACCATAAATTTCATACACAATAGAAGGATATGGTAGATCTATCTTTTTTAGATAGTGAACGGAAGAACCCCATTCTATTCACTGGTACTGATCGTTGATACTGAAAAATTGTTTCCTTTTTCTCAGCCCATGATCTGAACAAGTCGCACATACACCCTAGTACATCTTCCTCGGCGCTGAGGACATCCCCGAAGAGCAGGGGCTTTCGTGACATTTCTAATTGGCTGTCTTGCATTTCTAATAAGTTGTTTAATAGTTGGCATGCTGAATCATATACAATCATATACATAATAGACTGGTTTAGATCGATCCTAACCAGATGATTATGAATTACTTCTTTTTCTCTTTAATAGATTAATAAAATATTAATCTATTAAAGAGAAAAAGAAGGAAAGGAATAAGAGGGATTAAATCAATCTAAATCAAAATTAAATGGTGTTCCATTGTCGTCAAATGGTGGTCTTCCATTGCCATTGTCGTCAAATGGTGGTCTTCCATTGCCATTGTCGTCAAATGGTGGTCTTCCATTGCCATTGTCGTCAAATGGTGGTCTTCCATTGCCATTGTCGTCAAATGGTGGTCTTCCATTGCTCAATGTGTTCCATTGTCGTCAAATGGTGGTCTTCCATTGCCATTGTCGTCAAATGGTGGTCTTCCATTGCCATTGTCGTCAAATGGTGGTCTTCCATTGCCATTGTCGTCAAATGGTGGTCTTCCATTGCCATTGTCGTTAACTAGTCTCCATTTTTTATTCACTATAGGTTTGTTATTCACTATAGGTTTGTTATTCACTATAGGTTTGTTATTCACTATAGGTTTTTCATTCACTATAGGTTTTTCATTCACTATAGGTTTTTCATTCACTATAGGTTTTTCATTCACTATAGGTTTGTTATTCACTATAGGTTTTTCATTCACTATAGGTTTTTCATTCACTATAGGTTTTTCATTCACTATAGGTTTTTCATTCACTATAGGTCTCGATTCTGTACGCACTATATGATCCACAATTCCATGATCTTTGGCTTCTTTTGCTGACATAAAATTATCTCTTTCCATGTCTTTGTTTATAACCCATCGGGGCTGGCCCGTTCTTTGTACATAAGCCTCTATGATGTCTTCTTGCATTTTCATTACTTCGTCTGTTTCCATGACCCAGTCTTTGAAGCCATCATCCTTAAGCATACTAATAGGTTGATGGATCATTACCCTGATGATATAACATACTTCTAACTCACATAATGAGGCGAGAAGAATAGCTATAGAATTGAACAACCGTACAGGCATTTTTTGCGCATTGCATACGGCTTTACAATTGCATACGGCTTTACAATGGAATTCTCTTTTTTCTTTCATCGAAAAAAAGAGAAAATATAGAGTCTATTAGACCCAGATTAATAAATAATCCAATTACCATCCTTCTTTTTCTTTTTTTTTCGGAAAAGTTTAAAAATACTATGATGGCTCCGTTGCTTTATATATTTATTTCGTCTGTGATTCAGCAATCCCAAAGTTTCTTTTTTTTTTTTCAAAAAAAAAAAGAAAGAAAAAAAATAGTCTTTTTTTTTTTCGTACTCTTTCATAACATAAATATTGTTAATAGCCTCTGGTAGGAAAAGAAAAAAAGTTTGTGACGCCTGAGATGGGCCCACGATAGCTAAGATCAAATTGGAAATGCCCCTTCTCTCATACTACTCTTTCGATACATAATCTAATATTTTTTTTTGAAAAAAAAAAAAAGAAATAAAAAAAAATTTCATATCGAATTCAAAGTGCCATGCTATTATTACTTACTAATTCATATTTCATATGGCGAAGGCATAGTCTTCTTTTTTCTTTCCATCAATAATAAAAAAAAAAAACTCATTGGCGCCGAGCGTGAGGGAATGCTCTGCGTTTGGTAATTTCTCCTCCGACCAAGAGAAAAGCTGCGATTGAAGCGGTCAATCCCATGGCTAGTGTATGCACATCTGGTTCCACTGCTTGCATAGTATCAAAAAGAGATAATCCAGATACTATCCCTCCGCCAGGAGAGTTTATAAAAAAAACAGGTCTCGGCTATTACTCTCTATACTGAGATAGATCATAATACCCGCAAGTTGATTCGAGGTCTGGATATCAAGCTCTTTGCCCAAAAAAAGCAATCTTTCTCGATAAATTCGGTTGATTAGGATAAAATTGTATCCCTTAGTAGCCGTACAGGCACCTTTTGATGCATACGGTTCAACAAAAATTGCGAAAAAAAATCAATGTGTAGATTCCAGCCATCCTTTGTTTTTTCTAGTCGGACCTTTCTAACTTCTAATTTCTAATGAAGGGGCTTTTTCTTACATTTTTTAAATAAAATGAAATTTAAAATTAAATTAAAGAAAGATGAGTTTTGGCCCGTTTTCCTATAATATAGAAAAAATTCGCTAAACTTATTGCACAAACTTTTCATTGATCCATTTTTTTTTCATTGCGATTCAATCCAAATCACGATGTCATTTTCTTGTTCCTGAATGGGGTTCGTCAATTTTTTATTCAATTTTTTTAGGTTTATGCTCTACTCCGAGTAAAGATCTGCCCGATTTTTATTTGCACATATAGGACAAATGACCCAATACCACGTCTTTTTGCTATGATTTCATTTCCTTTTTTTATTTTAATTTAATTCCTTTTTCTTTCATGTTTTTCGCCAAATATTCAACGTATTTCCCATATTATTCGATTGATTAACAGTTTGAAATCGCTCTTATTTATAATTAAAAAAAAAAAGAAAAATTATGATTATGATATAGGTGGTAATCATAAATATATTACCAATTGGGTTTTTTCTAAACGGAGCCTGGATACTTCATTTTATCAGTCCAACCAAGCCAACCATAAATCATTCTAATTGAAAATATTAATCTGGATACACCCCCATGAAATGGATCTCTAATTGCACTTCATTACACTTCCCGCTACAAATTTTTGATAATTCAATCAATCTTTTTGGGGCGAAACAGGGGATATCTCGATCGGGCGAGAGAACGGGGGAATCCCATATGACCCAATATATTTGACAAGTCGCACTATATGTCAACCCAGCTTGCATCGTTATCTCCCGGAACTTGAAAAGGAACTTTTGGAATACCAACAGGCATAAAGTAAAAAGAATGTAAAATTATATTTCGCTTTGATTGTGGAAGCGTAATACGTAATGTAATACGTAATAATGGTCTTATCTTAATAATATGTAATATTATATTTCACTTTGATTGTGGAAGCGTAATACGTAATGTAATACGTAATAATGGTCTTATCTTAATAATATGTAATATTATAATATGTAATATTATATTTCACTTTGATTGTGGAAGCGTAATACGTAATGTAATACGTAATAATGGTCTTATCTTAATAATATGTAATATTATAATATGTAATATTATATTTCACTTTGATTGTGGAAGCGTAATACGTAATGTAATACGTAATAATGGTCTTATCTTAATAATATGTAATAATGGTCTTAATAATATGGGCCTTTATCATATTTTATACATAGATAGACTAAGGCCATAAAATAAAGAAAGGCGGAATGAATGAAAGAGAATTCTTACGAATAGGTCCTTTGAATGATGAACAAATAGGGATGCATTCATTCATAAAAAATAGGATCAACCCCCATTGCGTATTGATACTTATCGAGTATAGAATAGATCTGCTTCTCTTTTTTCTTCTGAGCCGAATTCTTCCCTTATTACTAATGGAATAGAACAAACATTAATCCTTTCTCCGAAAGAATCCACCGAAAAGGGGAGGTATTCCAATGCAATAAAGTTACATAGTGTCTATTTTTCGTTGATTTGATAAAGGGGTATTTCCATGGGTTTGCCTTGGTATCGTGTTCATACTGTCGTATTGAATGATCCCGGTCGCTTGCTTTCTGTTCATATAATGCATACAGCTCTGGTTGCTGGTTGGGCCGGTTCAATGGCTCTATATGAATTAGCTGTTTTTGATCCCTCCGATCCCGTTCTTGATCCAATGTGGAGACAAGGTATGTTCGTTATACCCTTCATGACTCGTTTAGGAATAACCAATTCATGGGGCGGTTGGAGTATTACGGGGCGGACTATAACAAATCCGGGTATTTGGAGTTACGAAGGTGTGGCCGGAGCACATATTGTGTTTTCTGGCTTGTGCTTCTTGGCAGCTATCTGGCATTGGGTATATTGGGATCTAGAAATTTTTTGTGATGAGCGCACAGGAAAACCCTCTTTGGATTTGCCCAAGATTTTTGGAATTCATTTATTTCTCTCAGGAGTGGCTTGCTTTGGCTTTGGCGCATTTCATGTAACAGGATTGTATGGTCCTGGAATATGGGTGTCCGACCCTTATGGACTAACCGGAAAGGTACAACCTGTAAATCCAGCGTGGGGCGTGGAAGGTTTTGATCCTTTTGTTCCGGGAGGAATAGCCTCTCATCATATTGCAGCAGGGACATTGGGCATATTAGCGGGCTTATTCCATCTTAGTGTCCGTCCGCCCCAACGTTTATACAAAGGATTACGTATGGGAAATATTGAAACCGTCCTTTCCAGTAGTATAGCTGCTGTCTTTTTTGCAGCTTTTGTTGTTACTGGAACTATGTGGTATGGTTCAGCAACTACCCCCATCGAATTATTTGGTCCTACTCGTTATCAATGGGATCAAGGATACTTCCAGCAAGAAATATATCGAAGGGTTAGTGCTGGGTTAGCCGAAAATCAAAGTTTATCAGAAGCTTGGTCTAAAATTCCTGAAAAATTAGCTTTTTATGATTACATTGGCAATAATCCGGCAAAAGGAGGATTATTCAGAGCGGGTTCAATGGACAACGGGGATGGAATAGCCGTTGGGTGGTTAGGACACCCTATCTTTAGAGATAAAGAAGGGCGTGAACTTTTTGTACGTCGTATGCCTACTTTTTTTGAAACATTTCCGGTTGTTTTGGTAGACGGAGACGGAATTGTTAGAGCGGATGTTCCTTTTAGAAGGGCAGAATCGAAGTATAGTGTCGAACAAGTAGGTGTAACTGTTGAGTTCTATGGTGGCGAACTCAATGGAGTGAGTTATAGTGATCCTGCTACTGTGAAAAAATATGCTAGACGTGCTCAATTGGGTGAAATTTTTGAATTAGATCGTGCTACTTTGAAATCCGATGGTGTTTTTCGTAGCAGTCCAAGGGGTTGGTTTACTTTTGGGCATGCTTCGTTTGCTTTGCTTTTCTTCTTCGGACACATTTGGCATGGTGCTAGAACCCTGTTCAGAGATGTTTTTGCCGGTATTGATCCAGATTTGGATGCTCAAGTGGAATTTGGAGCATTCCAAAAACTTGGAGATCCAACTACAAGAAGACAAGTAGTCTGATGCAAGATTGCTTTGTTATTTTTCGCTTCTATTTTCTGTTTGTGATTTGACATAGGCTGCTGTAAAAATCTTGATTAAAATCGCTGCCTTTTCTTTGATTCTTGTTCTTTCGTTATTTTATTCGGGAGATGATTCTAAATAAATAGGTACGGAAGCTATAATTGTAAACCACGATCGAATTTATGGAAGCATTGGTTTATACATTCCTCTTAGTATCTACTCTAGGGATAATTTTTTTCGCTATCTTTTTTCGAGAACCGCCTAAAGTTCCAACTAAAAAAATGAAATGATTTTTCATTATCTCAATTGAAGTAATGAGCCTCCCAATATTATATTGGGAGGCTCATTACTTCAATTAGTCCCCGTGTTCCTCGAATGGATCCCTTAATTGTTGAGAGGGTTGCCCAAAGGCAGTATATAAGGCGTACCCAGTAAAACTTACAAGTAAACCAGATATAGAGATGGCGACTAAAGTTGCTGTTTCCATTATTATATAATTATATAAATAATATATATAAATATAAATATAAATATAAATAATATAAATATAAATATAATTTCAAGATCACAATGGATCTATGATAAGATCGTTTATTTACAGCGGAATGATATACAAAGTCAACAGATCTCACTGAATACAAAATAAGATTTATGGCTACACAAACCGTTGAGGGTAGTTCTAGATCTGGTCCAAGACGAACTGTTGTAGGGGATTTTTTGAAACCATTGAATTCGGAATATGGTAAAGTAGCTCCTGGATGGGGAACGACTCCTTTGATGGGTGTCGCAATGGCTTTATTTTCGATATTCTTATCTATTATTTTGGAGATTTATAATTCTTCCGTTTTACTGGATGGAATTTCGCTGAATTAGATTCACAAGAACCACGAAGCCTCGCTTTTCAATACAAAAAGTGAAACTTTTAGTTCTCGGATTTTTTTTAGCCCATTCTATTTTGGTAGTTCGACCGCGAAATTTTTTTTGTTTCTGTATTTCCGGAATATGAGTGTGTGACTTGTTATAATTGATCCTATTGATAGTACAGAAAATGGGTCTGTCCTCTTGATCGAGATAGTTTTATCCCGTCGGATAGCCATTCTAGTATCTGGAGCACGGAATATATGAAATGGATCACGAAGTATTCGAACTATGATTCATACTTAATATTCAAACCTCGCGGCCGGACTCAAAAAAAAAAAAATTTTCAAAGAAAGAGGTTTTTTATTTATAAATCGAGAAATTTTTTCTTCTTTCAAACTCTCATTTAGTTTATGCTTATTTTGATCAAAGGACAAACCTTTCTTTTCTTTGTATTTTTATTTATTATATCTATTCTATTCATTGAATAAGTGATGATCCAATAATTCTTACTCAAAGAATCTTTGGACTTAGTTTGAAGGTTTTATTGAATCATCGCGGTTCTGGTATGAATCTGAAGTTTCAATTGATTCATAGGGTCTTAACAAGAGAATTCCTATTAAAAATAAAGAAAACAAGAATAAAGCCACATTCCATATAAATAACAAATCAAAGCAAAGAAAAAGAAAAGAAATAAGTAGGTAAATAGAAGATTCAAGAGGCCTGATCAACATAAAGACGAATGCGCCGACTTGATTTTTTGGCATTATAATTACAACTACAAAAAAGAGCTTTCGGATTTTTACTCTTTTGTGTCTTCAGATAAAATTGAATGAAAAGATTAAGAAGTTTCAAACTTTCTATTCCATATCCGTTTCAGCTATTATTTGGGTGTTTTTGTTTGAGCTGTACGAGATGAAATTCTCATATACGGTTCTCAGGGGGGGAGTCCTCTTGGTTTACCTATCTCAATAAAGTCTATGATTGGTTCGAAGAACGCCTCGAGATTCAGGCGATTGCAGATGATATAACTAGTAAATATGTTCCTCCTCATGTTAACATATTTTATTGTCTAGGAGGAATTACGCTTACTTGTTTTTTGGTACAAGTAGCTACAGGATTTGCTATGACTTTTTACTATCGTCCAACCGTTACTGAGGCTTTTACTTCTGTTCAATACATAATGACTGAAGCTAACTTTGGTTGGTTAATCCGATCAGTTCATCGATGGTCGGCAAGTATGATGGTCTTAATGATGATCCTGCACGTATTTCGTGTCTATCTCACTGGTGGTTTTAAAAAACCTCGCGAATTGACTTGGGTTACAGGCGTGGTTCTGGCTGTGTTGACTGCATCTTTTGGTGTAACAGGTTATTCCTTACCTTGGGACCAAATTGGTTATTGGGCAGTCAAAATCGTAACAGGCGTTCCGGAAGCTATTCCGGTAATAGGATCGCCTTTGGTAGAGTTATTGCGTGGAAGTGCTAGTGTGGGACAATCCACTTTGACCCGTTTTTATAGTTTACACACTTTTGTATTACCCCTTCTTACTGCTGTATTTATGTTAATGCATTTCCTAATGATACGTAAGCAAGGCATTTCTGGTCCTTTATAGAGAATATAGACCATAGCTATATTGTAACCAATCATTTATCTTATTACTTGCCAATCATTTATCTTATTACTTGGGGGAGGAACAATAGTATTTCATTGCTACAAATATGGATTGTTGAAAAAAAAAAAAAAATAAGACATGTATTTGGATATTTCCTTTCAACTCCACAATATTCTATTATTTATTTGATATGACATGAATAGTTGAAGGGAATTCCCCGAAGAGAAAATGGATTATGGGAGTGTGTGACTTGAACTATTGATTGGGCCATGCAGAAATATGCCTTTATCTGCTACATTGGAATTCACAACCAAATGTGTCTTTGTTCCAACCACCGTGTAAGCCCCATACAAAGGATAGGCTGGTTCGCTTGAAGAGAATCTTTTCTATGATCAGACCTGACGATGTCGTGTATGAACAGGGCTCCGTAAGATCCAGTAGAATAAGTGATTTGGCATAATGCAAATTAGATTTTATTTATTTATTTTTATTTTTTTTTTACTTTCTTATCTTAATAGTATGAAAATACATTCATTTCTTCTGCATCGACCCGATTTATTATTATTATACTATCGGAGTGAAACAAGGGATCTAAAGAAGAGCAAAGGCTAGACTATATTAGTAACAAGTAAATCCTTTGTATGTAAAAAATCTCGATATATTTTTGGGATAAAGGTGAATCGCAAGGCCTAAGACGACCCAGAAAGCACTTGATCACGATCAACTTTGTACGCCTACTTGGGTATTGAGCATTTACCTGTAAAAATGGCATTCCTTGGAATGTATAGTTGCAACTTCGTAAAATGGAATCAGGTAACTTTTTTCTTACATATGAAATCATTCATATATGTGTGGATAACATATAGATTCATTTTATATGTATCCGTTTGTATCCGAGTTTTGAATCGATATATAGAGATTTGGCTTGAGCCGTGGATGATAGAAAATTATCATGTCCGGGTTCCTTCGGGGTGGATTAAGAAAGAGAGTTCACGCTATCCATAATACACAAAGACCTCTGAACTTGAACGATCCTTGTATTAGAGGAGCTAAATTTCTAAAGGTATTGGGGTCATAATTAGTTAATGTGTAAACCCGGAGTGGCCAATGAATCTGTTATATATTTTTCCAAGAATTATTCTCGGTTAGCTTATTTGCTTATGTAATGTAGGCCTTAAGCGGTTTTACTAGAACTCATTCAATGATGTGAACCCGCGG